>CAUYPK010045861.1:0-20357 GCA_963574355.1 Loris lydekkerianus
GGGCTGAGTACATTGGATACTTTTTCTTCCATTCTTGAGATACTTTACTAAGAAGAATATGTTCCAGCTCCATCCATGTAAACATGAAAGAGGTAAAGTCTCCATCTTTCTTTAAGGCTGCATAATATTCCATGGTGTACACGTACCACAATTTATTAATCCATTCATGGATCAATGGGCACTTGGGCTTTTTCCGTGACTTAGCAATTATGAATTGGGCTGCAATAACATGCCTTGGCTTCTCAACTGGTCTTTCATCACACTCCCCACATTTTATTCCACAGTCCTCATTGCTGCCAAAAAAGAAGTCCCTATATAACACAAATATGTGTTGGTGGCAATTCTGTTTTAATAACTTCTGATTCCACAGAGCCCATGGAATAAAGAGCACACTCTTTAGGCTGGTGCACAAGGCCCATTTACAGTCTCATTGAACCCAGAGAGGTCAAATCTTTTGAAGCAGCATAAGCAGGATAGTGCTGTGGCTATGGCATAACCACGGTAAGAAAACAGGTGGATTCCAGAACATGGGCAGGATGTGATTTGTTGTTACACTCTTCACAAGCACATGCTCAATTCTGAGACATTTTCTCTGGAATTAATCTTAAAGAGTTGGCCTTCAACTACAAAGGTGTATATTATGACAGGCACTGGTCTTAGAAGAAAAAAGATGATACTGGATAGAATTTGGATTTAAAGATTTGGATGCAAAAGAGGAAAAATTACAGGGTGTGTTGGCAAACGTGGAAGGAGAGTGCAGTGAAGAAGGTTTAATTTCCAGGCTTCCTCCTGTGAGCAACTGTGTTCCTTTTTCCCAGGACTGATTTGCAATTTGACCAGCTGATAAAACTTTTCAGGGCTTAGTTCAAGCACCATCTCCTTCATAAAATCATCTCAGAATGGCTCTATAGGAGGGACTGTCCCTTCCACTTGTCCTCTACTACTCTGTAACTCTCTTCCAGTCCTTCACACTCCCATGGTTGTGAGCCCTGGTTGTCTTAGCCTGATCTTTTATACAGAAAGCTCCTGAGGCCAGGACAGTCTCTAGTTCACTGTGAGTTTTCTTTCCCCCCATGTGGCTCCTAATGTTCAATTCCTAGTCCATACATTTGAGAATAGAAGGATTGTGAACACTGAACATAAAATGCTCTTAGAAACTTCATGCAAAAATGTATGTAGAACACCAGAAATTGTCTAAAGAAAGTACCAGTTGCTTTTCCTGTGAGAGCGTAAAAAGTCCTGTAAATATAAAATTCTGTAATAAGCCTATTAGGCAAACATCAAAGGAAAGTAGCTAGTAATTCTGAATTTTTTTTGAGAAGCTCTCCAGCAAAACATGTCAACATAAAAACCATATAAAATTTTTTTTTAATAAAGGGAATTTGAGGGAGCACACATTTTTAAAAACTCTTATTTTTCCGCAAATTGGTATCCAGATTTTATATATAGTGAAACAAATTCCTCTTCAAGTTGTATTTTAAATTTGGCACTATTTAGAAATATAACTACTAGAGGCATTTAAAAAGCAGTCTCTGTTTGTTAGTTTTGCAACCACAGGTCCAAATGATTTTTAAGACTAGGACACTGTCTTCTTGGGAGTAAAACTCTCCTATAGTTTAGACTGAGAAATCTGAGGAGGACCAAAAATACTTAGATACGAATGAGTGTTGTCACTAATATGATGTTTCCTAGGGCCAAGAGCCCCTGATGTTAATTAACTTTATTATAATCATCATATTTTCAAAGGTAACATTATTATGGTGTGGGAAGTCAACATATTATCTAATCCTTGACAAATATGTGCCCCTGATGATTCATGGGCTGACTTATGGCCGGTGGCTGGTACAAGGAATCCCAGAAGAACTAAAGTGCAGAGTGCCAGGCTACCAAGACACCTGCTTCCTCTAAATTGTAATTTGGCTGGTGCAGGGAAACTCTGAGAACCTTGGCTTACCTTGCTAACGGGCGCCTGGCTCGATTAACAGCTTCCAGATCGGCATAGCGGAGATCGAGTTGGCAGCCAACGAGTATCACGGGTGTTCGAGGACAAAAGTGCTTGATTTCTTGATACCACATGGTTTTCACATGGTTTAGAGAGTTGGGATTAGCGATGGAAAAACAGAGGACCACAACGTCTGACCTAAAAGGAAATCACAAAAGAAGCTTGTGTTACCTTTTAATTATTTTTCTACCATTCTGGTTCCTCCCAACTCCTACCCACCTAATGTCCTATCATGTCACAACCCAGATATTAAAACATATCTTGGAGTCATGCAAACAGCAGGATAAGCCCCCACATTCCAGCACCACGGGTTCATGTCCATATCGCACTGCAGAATGCTTATGCACTGAAACGCTTCCAATGAAGTTATCAGATGGCAGGGATGGTTACCCAAACTTGACTCAGTCCTGGAGCCACAACATGCTGAACTATTTCTGTTCATCACAAGAAATAGTTTCAAGATAAAATAAAATAATAAAGACTACCTTTTCTGAGTTTAAACAACACAAAGGTGACGATGACTCATCCCAATGAGATAAAGCAAACAGTTTGAACATTACTGAAAATGTAACAAGTATTTGCTGTGTGGGGTCAGCAAATACACAGAAGGATTCCTGCCCTTCTTCCCGCTTATGCAGACATGTAGAGAGCACAACCACTTATCTGTTTCCGAAAAGAAAAATCCTGAATTTGCAGGGATTTTGACTCTTTACTAGGTAAGGCAAGAAGGTGGTATTGAACATATAACTAGGCAAGAACTAGATAGATGGTTAATAAAATGCAAAAATATTGGAAGCAGATTTCTTAAATGTTATATTGACACACAGCAGGGATACAGGGAAAAGAAAAATTTTGACATCAAGGTCTTCTATTTTTACATAATAAACCACCATTCTAGAAGTCAAAGAATTGTTTCACAAAACAGCTTTTCAATCATGGTGTTTGATGGACAGCTGTTAAAAGCTATCTTTAATGGAAATTATAAATCTTTGTTCTAGGTTAAAATATGCTCAATAATGACTTTCAAAACATTGAGGCAGAAGGATATAAAGAGCAGGAAAAGTTATGCCAAAGTATTCAAGACCATCTTTCAGCTAAATTCAGAAATAAGCTCTTACAATTTTATTACATGCTAATTTATTGCCTTGATTGTTTATGTAATGAGAAGAATAAAATCAATGAATCAAAACACCTTCTTTTTAAATCATTAATGAGCTTTCCCTCCTACATATCAATGAAGACAAAACAGATATATGCAGGCAACTATAAAATGTCTAAAAATAATCATTTGCAATGCAGAAAACTGCAGGGTGCTTACATTAAATGTAATTCACAAGCTGAGTCTTTAAATTTATATCCAAGAAAATCTGCAGCAGACTATAACACATAGAGGGGAAAATCCTGAGATGAAAACATTTCCAAATTACACAAGAGGACCTAGGACTTAAAGTAATGAATGTATTAATCTAAATATTTAGCATCTCCCTGAAATAAAGATATTATCAAGGCTTTTTGGATGCTGGAATAATATGAGTGAAAATAGGTATAAATATATAAATGAAAGGGAAGTATGTCTTGTCATTGGGATTCTGATTTAGTGGAATATTCATTCTGTGCTCAGTCTTACTTCCAATCAGCATTAAGAAATAGTGTTCAGTAAAGCTAGGAATGCTTTCAATTTTACATTTTTTATAGGCTGAGTTTTCTATTATTCATAGTCCTATTTATATCGGGTATCTGATGAAGCTCTGCGATAAGCTTCATCCTGATCATAAAATAAAGTCACCAGGAATTCTGGCACAGTGAGAATAGTATGACAATGTCTGAGATTCAGTATCATAAAGAAAGAATTGAGGAAACACATCTAGCACTAAAATGTGTTATAAGAAGTGTATGTATAAAATTGTTCTAATTGGTGCCTTCTATTTCCATATTAAGGCACATGGCTCTAAAGAAATCATTCTCTGAGCTTAATTTATATGACAGACATGTAGCTAAATGTCAATTCTGTTCTCTAATTTTATGATACAGCATGTGAGGTTTCTGAAATCAGAGCTAGCTTGGTTGCCAAGGTTACCGTGATAACACTCACGCCGTGGAACACATACTAGTTACTATCTAGATGACCTGTAAACAAGTACAGACAGGACCTTGGGGGCTGGAAAAAATGGAATCCTGTGATGATCGTAGCACAATGCCATCACACAGTACAGGTCTAGAGGGCCCAACTTCTAACTATGTCATGTCAATAGCTAAAAGCAGGAAATGCCGTTGGAAAGCTAGAAAAATAATTCGATGTTCTGTAAATATTTTGCCTCAAAATGGTGATTTAAAGAAAAGTGGCTGTACTGACAGCAACACTACCTCTGAAGAGAAAATAACTTACTGAATCAAAATTCTATTTGTGTCTTAGAATTAAGTTCGTATTCTCCTTTTATATTCGTATTTAGGTGGTATGAGAGTCTGTCCCTACTCTTTTCCATTGGAAGAACTTAAACAATAACATCATTTTTCTGATCAAAAGACATTTAAGCAAGTACTAATTTGTTTAAATGTCTTTTGTTTAACCTTTGTTGATCTAGATACAGTGTAAGTTAAGAAAAAATTATATACAGATTATATAGAATTCTATTCTTAAGTCTGGCATATGAATGTAGTACCCTAAATTCCATTTTAACTAAAAGAATGAATGGATGCAGTGAGAGAGCTATAGGAAGATGGCTGGTTGGACACACTTTCCTTTACAAATATTCTTTTCTAATTCCTAATTCTCAACACATCAGTCTTTTCTGTGATATAAACATGTATAGAATCGAGTAACTATTCTGAGAATGCCATTTATTCTCTCTAGATTTTGAGTTTTTTTTTTGTTTTTTTTTTCTAATCTCATCAAAGAAGACACAGGACCTGCAGCTAAGAATATCTCTCGCTTTAGGCAGAATCCCAAGGAAGTAGAGATATTAAGTAATTTTTAATCAAAACATTTGCTCTCATGTGGAGGCTGTTCAATGTCCAACATGAGCTCATGTTTAAAAATGCCATTCCTACGAAAGATAAAAAAGCAAAAGGCAAGTTCTAGCATTTCTACTTCTATGTCTCTATTACTTTTTCTTTTTTACTTTGAAGAGTGAGTTTAAAAATAATTGGGAGTGGGGAGTGTGATGAGTGTGATAATTCTCACATATTAGGCAGTAGGGTTCGTTTAGAAATGACCTTGGGCGTCCTAGTTCAGCTGCAAAAAGAATCCAATAGGATTTAAATGGAGTCTTAAGGCTATTTCAATAAAAAGCACAAGAATTTGAGAATGTAGAGGTGAAGTGCAGTGTAGACAAGAGTCTAAACTCCAGCACCGGAATGCTGAAAAGGGCTAGGAAGGAGTTTGGAATGTTAATTTTATTTATTTTTATTAGAAAAAAAATTTTTTGACTGGACTGAACAACTTTATTAAAGAGAACCAGGATTACAAGGACTTAAGAGTATATGGTTTTAGTTGCTCGCCTATGGAATACTTACTTTTTCAGGAAAAAAAAAATGATTTCTTGTTCCTAAGTGGAAAATATCAATATGAAAGTTTCACTTGGGTACTAACCCATCCACTGATGTTCACGAAATAATGTTTTGATTAATGAAGTAAAAAAAGAAATCCACAATAAACTGATGTCTTGAAACAATCTCTAGTTTCACAGGGAAGTGTCTGTGAATCAGAAAGAGCAAGTCATCCAAAAATGGTTGATCTGATAAAACCAACCTGGGTTGCACCAACTTTACGTCAGGTATTAAACAAACAAAAATCATTACTTTTCAGTTATCTTTCAAGGGGAAACACTGGCCAAAGGCAGCATGTGAAAGATTGGCAAAGATACCTGGATAACATAAGGAATGTTTGTGCAAAGCTGAGACCAATCTTTTGTCAGAGGATTAAAGAAAAAATTCCAAAAAAAGTGCATCTTACCCATGGATGCTGGCCCAAGCTAGAATTTGAACAGCAAATAAATAACACACATGTTCTCGAGACCTGTCTTTACAGTGTCTATAGTCAAATATAGAAAAGTTGGTGGGGAAAGACCAGAGAAGAAACCAGAAGCAAAATGGTCTTCCCTCCAATCTGAAATACCAAATTCATCCTTTGAAGAAGCAGTTGAACAAGGAGGGATCATCAGCATCAAACGTCTACAGCCAGGAATTGTTGGCTAAGTTCTTTCCTATCACAAAAACACTCTCCATCTTCTGAGTTTCTCTTCCTTTTTCTGGTCCTATATACTTGGCTACTATTGTTCAGCTGAGCAGCAGTGGGTCTTGGTTAAAAGAGAGTGTAATTCTGAACTTAGCCTCTATCTAAGAGCTTCAGATCAGCTCGACCAGATGGGCAGTGTGAGGGCAGCACATCCCATCCAGCATTCCAGAAACCTGCGAGTGGGACAGCCCAGTGCCCTTCTCGAGTATGCCCCATTCTGGTTGGGTGTCTTCCTACACTAGCACTTGGTGACCAAGAACAAGCCAAAAATTCTATGTCCTGGAAGATACTTCATCTTAAGTGCATTTGTAATTTTGATTCTTCTGCCCTACAGTAGGATCTCACTTTTTAATGTCATCCCCGACTGTATGTTATTTATTTTTTGAGAAGATATTCCTGCATTCTTCATTTTAGAAGAGATCTTGATCACATTTTAATGGGGCTCTTTTCTTTGTCAATGTGCATGAGTCCCCCTCCTGCAGAGCTTCAAGCAGGAGTCCCCAACCTCCGCTTTTGAGGCTCACCCTAAGCTTCCCTTTCCCCTGATGACCGACGAGGTAGGCTCTTTACAGGAACATTTTCAAAACCGTTCATATCGACAACACACCATTCATGCATAGAGTCTGACAGTGCTACGTAAACAGACAGATCAAAACAGCACAAACAGCTGGGAGCATGGCAGAAAAAAGGAATGTGTAACAGGTGGCTTTGGAATATTTTAGTAGGGGAGCAGCCCAGTGTGTATGAGATGTGGAGGGAGTTGTCAGTGATGGCGCACATAACCACCCGGAGATGAATGGCTGTGTGAGCTCACACTCATGGAGGATGGAGAGGCCTGTGGAAGAGCCTGGCGGGGGGGTCTGGGACAGCAGGGCAGGACCATGCAGCGCCCTGGATGTGAGCAGAGAAATCAAGTCAATACTTTACCAATAGCACGAGGCTTCTTAAGTACAGATGTTATGTGGGGAAAACTGTCAAAACATCCTGAAATATATCCAGAGTTGGGAGTGATTAGCATACGCAACTTTCTTCCAAGCCCATCACTGTATGCTTAGTAGGAAGCAACATTTTTAAACCAGCCTTCCGCCACCCTCCAAAAATGGAGTCAAAGCAATGCACGCTCTGAGGTGCAGGAAAGCGGCATCCACATCCCACCACGGGCCACCAAACCTGAGGACAGATACAGCTGAAGTCTTCAGAGCAGCTGGTTCTACCATCACAGTACCAACATCATGGGGCGCACGAAAGGTTGGGGTTATCTATCATCCAACAGAATCAGGCTATTTTTCACTCGATGTTCCATTTTCTATACTTTGTAAATTATGGTCCCTTTAGTTTTTTCTTCCATCTCACACGATCATCAGAAGCTGAATGCATGTGAAATTGAATGAACCACAATCAGCTTATTTAAACACATTTTAAATAATCTCCACTGAATTCCTGGTCAGTGAACACCGGAAGCATCCACAGAAAGAAGGCTTGTTTCATCGGAGGCGGCGGAATGCTGGTGATACACTCCCTGCCAGCTCCATCGCAAGTTCTCACTCCTTTCTGGTGTCTCTTGAAGCTAAATTAAAAGGAACTTCCTTCCTATACTTTTCGTGTTTTCCCTGAGGGCAACACTAGCTCTAGCTATAAGAAAACCTCAGTGTGAGCTAAGATACCAGACCAGACAGGGAGGGGGCTCTCTGGGAGGACACTCCCTGATGCTTCTGAGATCTAACTATGGAAAGCAGCAAGAATATTGGACCCCAAGGCATAAGGGGCTTTACCCAGGATGCGATCCTCTCTGAATTGGTAAACATACCAGGACTTGTCAAGTCACTTATCTAATATTAATAAGCAATCACCTGATCATTTATTCCAGAAATAACAACTGATAGCCTACTGTCTACGGGGCACTCTTCTAGAATTGGAGACAGAGCAATTAGTGAAAGATGTGAACCACCGTCCTGGCCATGTTTACATCCTGCCGGAGGACAGAGACAACAAGGAGGCAAGTATGTGAACTGGTAGGTGCTAGGGAGTGATGGGTGCTAAGAATGGAAATATTGGGGAGCAGAAGTTGCTGTGGAAAATGAGGCAGCCAGGGAGAGCCTCACTGGGAAAGTGACATTTCAGTAAAGTCTTCAGGGAAGGAGGGGAGACAATTTGCCCGTATCTGGGGGAGGAAGACTGCATAGGAGAGAACAGCTAGTGCAAAGGCCGGGAGGCAGAGGCGGGAGCATGCCTGGGACGCCTCCCTGAAGAGGCGTGTGGCTGGAGCAGAGTGGTGAGGGGAAAGACACATGAAACAGACATTTTTAAGCAGAATGCAGTGATATAATTTATATTTTAGCAGGATCACTCCATAGCTACGTGAGAACTGACTAAACTGGGGTGGGGGGTCAGTGGATAGGGAAAGAAAGGCAGACAGAGACCATGGCGAGGTAATTATCCTAGGGGAGTTGACGGTGACTTTCCTTGGCCTGGGCGGGGGATGGTGCTGGTGGCAAGGGGCCGCATTCTATACACACACGATGAGGGTGGGCCCACAGGTGTTGCTGAAGGACTGAGTGTGGGACATGATCCAGCAGAGTCGAGAATGATCAGAGACTGTGGCCTGTCATTCTTTCTCCCCTGTTCCTGGAACTGACACCTTCAGTTCAGCACTGTTAACATGAGCTGTCCTTACGCATCTTGCTGTCTTCCCTACTGTACCAACAGGTTGTTTTCAGGGATTTTGTTTTGCTCTATTAATTTCTCTCCCATTACCAACAACCCAGAATTTGTCACAAAAGAGGCCCTCAATTAATATTTTTTAAATAAAAAGGCCTTATAAATATTGGAAGGTAAAAGATGCAGATAACAAATATGTCTGCAGACTTAAAGTGAATTTAGGTTTAAAATAAGTTAGGGGAACAGTTGGAGTGTTAATAATGAAAATAGAATGTGAAGCATTATGTTTTTGTTTTTTTTTCAGACTATTATTGCTGAAAGACAGTCATAAAATATTCCTCAGCTGTAGCAGAGGTAAATCAGTTTAGATATTTTTTTATCTTTGAGTGTTATCTAAAAATTCCTTTACCCTATTTAAAATACCATAATAATAATGGGTTAAGGATTTCTTCCATGAATTAGATTATCTCCAGAATCAAAGGAAATGTAAAGAAATGAACAGGTTACTTTCATGATTAATTCTAGGTAAGTTATAACAGAATTAAATCTTAAGGAAGCCCTCAATTTTACAGTCTAATCACTAAATCACTAAAACAATAGCCAAGGTGATTGATCTAAAAGAGAGTTTGCTAATGTGCTTTATCTTTCTGCAATTTAGACTACACTTCTGACTATGCTTCCTAGGCTGGGGGCAGAGGCATTTTAGGGGAGAATAAAGTGGTGGGATAATTCTGGAAATCTAATCATGGCCAATGTTCAAAGTTACTGGTAGGACTGTTGTTAAGATTCACTGAGAAAAAGATCTGTGAAAGCATTCTATAAACTGTAAAGTACCAATTATAGTCAGACAAATGTAATTATGGGTTCAAAACCCACCAAGGATATATCGTGTAAGTTGAGGCTAATAAGAATGGCAAAACATTTTCATCGAGAGATCTTTTTCTTTTGGCTTTCGGGCTCCATCCTTTATCGATAATGGAATTGTTGAAACATAAATAATAGGGCTCGCCACTGAAGACACTGTGGAATTACTCAACTCTCTTTTGAGCACCTAATTTAAAAGGGAAAACTGTTTGGGCTAAAATGTATTTCTTCATCCTAAAGTTCCAGAACAGAAACATCACAAACTGATGTTTTCCCTTCTTCCATGACGAAAAGTCTCCAGACTTGGCTATGTTTGACCTAACTTGTGAAGTTTGCTGTTATTAAGCAGTAATAGTAAAACAAATATAAAACACAGGCAGAACACAAGATCTTGAGGTGCTGAACAACACACGTGTTCCTCATGCGGTTTGTCCATCGTGGTGGCATCAGCATTCATACCCCTGTGGCCTCTCTTAGGCCCATTAATGCTTTTTGGGGATGAAACGCAGAGGACCCACTCATGTGACCTCTGTTTGGGCAGCAGCCAAAATCCTTCCTGGTCCTGGCACATGGGTGAGCCTTAGGCACCAATCAAGCCCTGTTGTTTTCCAAGGACAATTTCCACTTGGGGACAGGGCTGGGTCAGGCATAGGGAATCCTGCTCTTCTGATGTTTTTTTTTTTTTTTTTTTTTTTTCTTCTGGTTACAATACAAAATGTACCAGTTCACAGCAGGGAGACAGAAGAGTGAGGGTGGCCCAGAGCCTGGTACAGAGACATTTTCTATGAGCTAAATTGTTCAGCTCCACAGCAATCCTACTCTTGAGTACTTTAGTACAGAATCCTTGCATTTCTGCCACAGATTTAATTTTTTGAGTTATCTGTATGTGTTTCATCTAATACTCTAACGGATTTTTTTATTTTGGATGATCACCTGACAGTAATGGTCTACTTTTCACCATTCTACTTAACGCTCTTATCTTTAGGGAAATGGTTTAAAAAGATACATACATAATTATTCTTAAAAAGCATTCTTTTAAAGGTCTTGGAAATGATACCCAGAGGAGAAACAACTTATAATTGGAAAAGCATTACTATGAATACAAGTAATTCTCTGTTTAAGAATACTCATTCAAACAAGGCACTACCAAAAAAAATTGAGAAACCCAGAAAGTAGGGGGAAACGAGGCAGGCTTGGAGGGCATGGCTAAGTGTACCCTGCTGCTTTTTCTCCTGGCTTCACAGCTCATCTTTCTATTTGCTAATTAATTCATTAAGGAGACAGTGCAGTGTTTTCCATCTTCATCATTTTCAGGTTGGTACACCATTAGTTATTCTTACTATAAGCGCACATATAAAATTCAGCCTAGTCAAGCAATCTGGAGTTTGTTAGAGGAATATTTCCTGCCAGTACCTTAGAAAATTCTGGTATGCCTGAGAGGTCAATGGATAGATGTGTTCACTCATTCAACTAACATTTGCCACCATGCTTCTATTGTGTACCAGGCCCAGGCCCTCAGGAATACAGACTAGGAAAACACAATCTCTATGCTAAAGATGCTGCGATTAATGAGATAAGGGGAAGGAGAGAAAATTAAGGAGATGGCTTTCACACAACGCAGTCACTGCTACAGTAGAGATGTGCAAAGGTATTCTATGGAAAAGAAAGGAGAGACACTTTAGCTGGACTCTGATGGTGACAGGGAGGGTGGGGAGAATGTGCAGTGGACTTCTGACAGTATGTGGCACTTGTTCTAATTTTTAGAATAGGAGTAGTGATTAGCTAGTTTAAAAATAGGTTGGGTGGAGCTTAATTTCTAGGTGGACATAATGCATGTTTGTGGGCCTGGAGGCTCCAGAGGATATAGCACTATAAATATTTTGTTATATTTGGAGTAAGACAAGGTTGGAAGGGCAGGCTGGGTGGGACTCAATGCAGAGAATTTAACAACAGTGAGTCTCATGTCCATGGTACAGCTGCCAACCCAAGTGAGAGGACTCACCCCATCACTCAATGCTGCATCCAACTCCCAGATAGGTGGCTGAACACAAAATAGGTGGTCACATGCATACCCCAGAGGGCACCACCATGCTCTCTAGTTCCAGAATAAAATCAACTGCAAAAAAGAAAACTGTTATTGATGGAGTAATGGACAACTCTCCCACAATTTAGTGTTTTCCATTTGGCCATCACAAAACACGTGGTGAAACATCTCTCTTAGAAAGAGATCCAAACATAACCACAGACAAAGAAATGAGCCACATGGTCAGAGTCTGATCCACTGAGCTGAGGGTTCTCTCTCTGAGAGAAGGGAGACAGTGGGATTTTGTGTCACAGTGTGACAGTGTCCCATCATTCTCTTTGAAATTCTATAAATATCTCACTTCTCATGTTAAGCGAGTAAGGCTCTGGTTCCATTTTTTTTCTAAGTCCACATAAATGATGTATGTTTCCAGGGAGAACTAACTTAAAGTCCCATAAATAAGTAAAACATAGATTGTCTAACACACAAGCTTTTCCTCACGTATCATAGACTACTTTGAACATAAAGATACCTCCCTTTTTAAAAAATTCTATTAAGATATAATTGAAGTACATGAAAATTGCATGTAATTGTCTTTATTCTGATGAGTTTTGACATACACAGTCCTCCTAAAACCATCATCACAGCCAAGATAACAAAAATTCTCATCACCCACAAAGTTCCTTATGTCCTTTTGTAATTCATCTCTCCCATCCTCTTCTCTAGGCAACCAGCGATCTATTTTCTGTCATGAGCATTGGACTGCATTTTCTAGGATTTTGTAGGTATGGAATTACACCGTATGTGTCCCTTAGTCAAAAGCTGTCTCTCTAACGGTCAAGGATTCTTTTCCTTTTGTGTGAGGTTTGGTAAAGAGTATCATGGTAATTCTAGGACAGTATTTTCTGAAGTGTGGCCTAAACCAGCTGCTCCATAACCGTCCAGGTCCTGGCTAAAATTGGCTGAGCCGCCTCTCTCCGGAACTCTTACCTCAGAATAACCACTATGCTGAGGCTTTGTCAAGAATGAAAGCTAACAATTTTAATCTAACTTGTTAGGGAACAACTATTCCTGTCCCTTTGTTCAAATCACTGCTTTTGTTGCATCTTTTTACATTTTTCTATAACCTGAGCGATTTTTAGTTCTTTTTGTTAGGACATATGCTGTAATAATTTTCCTGGACCTTTAGGAAGCACACGTTTAAAAGCGTGGTTTGAATTACTTTTCCATAAAGTCACACACATTACTAACTTCCTTCCCTTCACTACTCTGCTGCGGTGCATTTATAAAGTCTCAAGTCAGGACTAGGATTTGGGTGAAGAAAACAAAAGCATTTGCCTCAAGCACAAAATGTAAGGTGGCATCAAAAGAAACAAAAACCTTCAGTAATCAAGATGAATAATATATTTAAAAAAATGAAAATAAAGGCAAAAAAAAATCCACGACAGACAAAATATCAAAATTTTAGATAAAGTCAGAATCTGTAACAATGCTATCTTGAGTCTGAAGTAGAAGGACTGAAACCAGTAATAGGGATCCTGTATTAGAAAAATTATTATTATTTAAATACACCCAAGGTGGGTGACTTACCAAGTCCCCTGGTGCACCTCCACGTGACATTCTTTTAATTTAATTGTTATCAAATCATAACTGTATACATTTATGGGGTACAATGTGATGATTTGATATACAATGTGGAATGCTTACATCAAATAGATGAACGTAAGCACCACCTCACTTACTTATTCTTTGTGGTAAGACATTTATAATATACTCTTAGTCTTTTTCTTTTACTTAATTTTTATTAAATCATAACTGTATACATTTATGGGGTACAAAGTGATGATTTGATATACAATGTGGAATGCTTACATCAAATTGATTAACATAAGCACCACCTCACCAACTTGACATTTTTTTGTTGCCCTGCAGGCTGTTAGCCATCGTGGAATCATGTTTGGAACGTTACTCCTGGCTCACCATGTAGAACAAGCTATGGACAATGACAGCTAATTGAAAATACTAGATATGTTCATTGTTCCTTACTTTTCCCCTTGCCATAAACCACAAGCACAGCTAATCCCAGGCCAAGGCACAAACACCAGTCTCTATAGCCCTGAATTTTCTAAAGGGCCTCAACTGTCCATGCTTTGTGTGATTACGTGTGACTTCAATGTGAAACTAAACTCACAGACACACAGAAACCATAGCTCTGATTAATGTTATCATCTAAAATACATACTGTGCTTACAGAATTACACAGAATTAACAGAATAATGCATATTGAACTAATAGAATTTGAGAAAGATTATGTTCATAATAATAAGCTATATATTTATTATATATACATTCCAATTGGCCTGCAAGTCTTGGGGATAAGGGCAAATACAGGACTTCTGAATGTTTTAGTCAAATATTTTTTTGGGGGGAACACACCAAAGAAATGACTCAGGATCCCTTTTCACTCTCAAAAAGTTTGCCTGGATGTGTCATTTTTTACTGAATGTAAAAGGACTCATGTTTAGCTATGTATGGACACATGTAAAGAATTAAATTATTTGCTGCAGATTGAAGAATTTAAGAAGCACCTGGGAATAATGGAGCTAGTGATAGATGGTGAGAGCTGGTCTTTAGAGACCGTGTGGGATTTAGACTGTCCCAGGAGGAAATGTAAAGTGCCTCTGTCATCCAGCATCATCACCAGCCACAGCAGCATGGTGGAGTGGGAAAACATGGGCTTTGGGGACAGACAGACCGGAGAGGAAAGTTCAGCTTCACTCTTCCCCAGCTATCTGACCGTGGCCCCTTTCTGTGCCTATTTCCCCAACTGTGAAAGGAGCTGACTTTGCAGACTCACCACTAGCAGAAGCACGACAGGACAGGGACTGCCCCTTTGGGGGCTCTCTGATTAAACTATAGTGCTTCTAACACTACCTTTACTCCCTTGGCTTTATCAAGTATCTGAAGGTCATCTGACCCTCACACAGATCAATGAAGGTTTTCAAGAAAAGGAAACAATAAAATCCGTAATATTTACGTGTGGTGACTACAGGAGAGGGACTGAGGGTACCAGATGTGTCCTGCTGAAGGCACAGCCATCCTATTTATCTACATATTCAAGGCCAGGTTTCTAAGTGTGAACATTTCCTTCTAACGAGAGTTCCAGGGGACAACT
Source organism: Loris lydekkerianus (assembly GCA_963574355.1). NCBI lineage: Eukaryota > Metazoa > Chordata > Mammalia > Primates > Lorisidae > Loris > Loris lydekkerianus. Next base: position 14,957 of record CAUYPK010045861.1, read on the forward strand.
CTTGAGTTCAGCGATATCCCTTTAAGAAGAGGCTCTTTCCTTTGCCAAAAAAGAGCAGCTGATCACAGTCACTGTTGCTATGTATGGCTTTGTTCCTGACATTTTAAAAGATCCAGAAAAGAGCTTCAAAAGTTCATCCAAAAGTGGATGGAAAGTAGGTGGTGGGAAGAAAAGCCACAAGAGAGTTGGTGTCATTCATTCCAGGGAAGAAAGGGTCCGACGGGCTTCAAATGCATGCGGAGTTACCATGCTGATGCTACCCTGCTCCCTTCATCTCTGTGGAATACAAGGGCTCCGATGGATACTTTTTCTTAGGTGGGTAGATGATTTCCCTTCCTGAAGAAGAGGGGTCAACCAGATGACCTTTGATTCTAAGTGTTTGTACTTAGAGCAAAATGGAAGAGCAAATAGAAACCCAGCCCACCAGTGTGGGGTAGTTTTCAGTTGTATCCTAGCTTGGCACAGAGGAAAGAATGGGAGTCAAGAGGAGGGCAGAGCTGGGTTTGAATCTGCCCTTGAGTTTCACTGTTGGACAAGTTATGGTGTCAAAAGAATTCAACTCCACTCAATTACGTGTGAAGATAATCTCTGCCTCCTAGGGCTCCTGAAAGAGTTAACTAATACTGGCAAAGCATTTATTACTTTGACTGGCACATACTAGGTTTGTGATAAACTGGAGCAATTATTCTGGTTAGCTGAAAAAAACAAAACAAACAAACAAAAAAACAATGGGTTGAATAATTCCCTTAAATGGTAAGGAGAGCAATGGCTTTCTGGTTATAGTTATACCACACCAGAAAAATTGCAAATTCAAGTTGGCAGACTGCCTTCCACTGACACTCCCTTGACCCATGGAATCCACTCTGCAAACTAGAGTTTGTCCGTGCCAAAGAATGTCTGAGGGGGCAACTTATTAACCACCTTTTTGCTACGAAGCAAAGAAAAGCAAACGCAAGCTTTATCTCAGTACAAATCTGGTTTCTCTCACTGTCACCACAAGACTCAAGTTAGTTATTTGACAAAGGTTTCAAATATATTTCCAAGCATAGGGAATATATTCCACATGCCTTAAAGATTATGTCTGTGAACATCCCACTGACTTATAATTCATACCAAGTATAGTAAAAACATCAGTCAAAAAACAGGTTTGCAAACCCACCTGATAGTCAGAAACTATAACTTTTATCCTTTACAGATAGTAAAAAAGCTAACGATGGAAGACATTAAGAGATTAAACAGTTTTCCCCAGAGTAATGAAATGCACTGGTCAGGGCCCTATACTGAATAAAAGAACTACTGCCAGTGGAAGTTGCCCCCAAAGTGTAACTTTTTGCTGTGGCATCAGTGTGACGTGATATAGAGTCTATCCGGCGTTACAGAAAGATGCTGGAGTCCGAGAGAGAGTAGCTCTGGCTTTTGTTCCTTACAGGAGGTGGGGGCTGTGGCAGGACCCCTGGAGACCGTGGGGAACCGGAAACGGCGAGGAAATACCAGGTACAAACCTGTACACAAAGCGAGGCTGCCGGGAGAATGAGGCCAGGAACACAGGAAGTGTTTCCTGAAGCCCCTCCGCGCCACTTGGAGGATCAGAATCAGCTTGGGGAGCACTTCCTGTTTCCATCAAAAGGGGAACTGGCCACAGTGGCAGAACCAAACACCGCAGACAACAGAGCAAGAACAATGCACTTTGAACTGATGGAGCCACAGGAAAGAGCTGCTTATTTTGGCTGGTAGGGAACAAAAGTAGGTGTGGCATGTTGTAAAATGACTCCAGCTATGTTAGGGAGCTGCGCAAGGCCCAGAGTAGATCTGTGAAGGCCATCCTACCATCAGATAGATGCTAAGCAGGAGTCTCTCGCATCTTAATGAAGCAGCCCTTCCCTTACCACAATATGAGTTTTACGCTATTAAAATGCCCTGTTTCAAATGCATACATTTCAGGTAGCAACAAACCACTGAGCTGGTGAAATAGCCTACAGAATCTAAACCCAAACACCTCAGTGAGCTGGACGTCGGGCCCAACCAAGGACAGCCTTTGTAGAAGTGGGGATGCAAAAACCCCTTTGGATTCGATTGCATCTATCCTTCCATCACACAAAGTCATTTTAAAATCATGTTTCCTTAAGACCACGGATACTACAAACCTGACTGCCCAGTATTATTTATAAGCAGGTTCATTTATTATTATTTTTATAAATAATATAAACAGTTGGACAAAGAGAAAACCAAAACAGAAACTAAGAAAACAATCAAGAATATTATGGAAAAAAAAAAAAAACCCAGGAAATTTAAGGAGAGAAAAGTATCTATGGTGTTGGATATGAAAGTTCATAAGTTCATAAGTTGGATATGAAAGTTCAAAAGTCCTGGTTACCAAGGGGACCTTAAAGTCTCGTTTTATTTCCATAAATCTTTTCCTGAGTTCCCTTTGGGAAAAATCCAGTCTAAATCGCAGATTTTTTCAGTGTGTGCGCTACTTCTCGGGAATAGGGCAACCCCTTTCAGCAGTTTACTCAGTATTTTAGATCACTTGGATAAATGTCGATAAAAGTCTGTTCAGAGCTTGAAGAAAGAGAGGAACTTTCAAAAATGCTTATCTCAATACCAAGTATGTAACACATCCACTTTTCTCAGGGTCCCATGCTGTTGGCACTAACTAAGCCGTGACATTTAAATTAAAATGAAATGCACTGACTTAACAATTAAGCAGTAAGAAAAAAAAAATCTCGGCTTATCCAGATTTTTTTTTTTTTTTTTTTTTTTTGCAGTTTTTGGCCAGGGCTGGGTTTGAACCCACCACTTCTGGTGCATATGGGGCTGGTGCCCTACTCCTTTGAGCCACAGGCACCGCCCTCTCAGCGTATCCAGATTTTAATAGCTCTCTTCACCAGAGAGACCTTAAGGTATAGTGAAAAGGAGAAGTTGCCAAACATTTTAAGGCACATCGACCATGTTTCCCCATACTATCATCCTTTTAGATGAATCTTTCCATTACTGAATTTTTTCCTCCTGATTTTTTCTTTAACTAAAAATAAATGTTAGTGCTTCATTTCATTTTGAAAACATCCCTTGTGAAGGACTTAAAGAGATATTTTTCTTTCTTTTAAAAAATGACCTTCAAATAAAAATAACAGACTTTTTAGATAACACCAAGTACAAAGCAAATAACATTGGGCTCTGCTAATATGGTCACGAAGGGACCAAAAAGACCTTCAGAAGTAGGTGGCCAAGTGCTGAAATAACTTAAAACATTCCAACAGAAGGCAAATGAAGTATCCTCGAGAAAACCAGCAGTCAAAGCAGCCCAAGGCTGGAGGGCATAACAAAATCCTCATCTAGCAACTTCCCAGCTTACCTAGCACTGGCTGTTTTAAACAGGGTTCTTTCTCAGTGGTAAGGCGGACTCTGCTTATTTTTGACAACAGGAAACCACACTGTTCTTTACTTTCTTTTTCTTTTCTTAGATACAGTGCGAAACTGACCACATTTCAAGGCCACGTGATGCCAGGTTTTTGTTTTCATTTGGGAACCAGTTGCTGGTTTTGAAAATGAAATTGTACTCAAAGCTCAACTGGGCTTGCTTTACCTGCCATATGCAAAACGTCTGTCTTTGTGATGATCCCCGAAAGTGTCCCAAAGCCTGAGAGAAACACTCACTTCATCGACAACATCCCGGGAACGTTCCAAGACCTGTGGGAGAGAGTGAACAGCCGCCACAGTCAGAGACTCCCAGGACAGTGTGTCCAGGCCGACACCCTTTAATGCCCTCAACTCATTTGCATTTAATTCTCTTGCTTATTCCACCGAATGGGACTTAAGCTAAGTCCTAATTCTCTTCCTGGAATCACATGACTCAAACCCCCATTCACACCCCTAAATATGTTTTTGTTTTCACCTTGGCACTAAAAAGCTTAGGTTTGCTTTGAAATGTGCAATTTACCCCCCCCCCCCTCCTTTTTAAAGCATCAGACTGACAAACAGGAACGATATGCCTCAAGAATTCTGAAGACATGCTGTACATCTCACCTCCTGGCAGACGCGGTACTGGTCAATCGCCCACACGGTTGGGACGTGCGTGGCCAGCAGCTGGTACCGCGTGAGTGTGGTGTTACACGCTCTGGCACAGATCAAGCGTGTCTTCCCCACAGCATTGTCACCCACGACCACACACTTGATGGTTTCAACGTTGGGTCTTTCGTAGTCCATGTCAGTTTCCATTTATAAAACTCTGGAAGAAGAGAGTGGAGACCACAGTGAAGACATCACACTAAAGAAAGACTGCGAGGCATTGCAAAGCAAGCAAAGGCGGGGTGGGGTGGGAGGGAGTTCAGGCAGCTTTGCCTTTGTCCAGACACTTTTTTGGAGGTGCCCAAGCACAGGCATGAAGTTTGACGTTCATCCAGAGCCCAGTGGAAACTCAAGTTTTCTTTTTATATCTCACACAAGTACAAAAACATCAGACTGTTATTTTGACCCCAAAAGGTTTATTCTAGTTAACATGTTATTTTCTCCTTGGTTTTCTCTAAACACAACCTGCCTGCTGGAGCCCCATTCAGGTGCTGTCAGAACAGGTGGCACACATTGACAGACCACTGGCTACTCATGTTGGACACACCAGGAAGACCTGTCACCTGTAGAGCTCACCTTTGACATCATGCATAAGCTGCCTTGGCAATACCAACGTCTACTCCATTGCCATCTCCCAGTGAACCTGACCACTGCATTGAAAAGTAGTTCTCTACAAGCTCAAAATGATTCTGGTGACTTAGAGGAGAATCCAAAGTGCGGGCTGAAAGACTTTTTCTCTTCAAAGAAGAATAAGCTGTATAGGTCTTAATTTAATCAAGCTAACTTATATTTATTCCCTTCTTTATATTAATCAAATTCATAAAAAAGATGTTCTCAAGAGGGTCCCATATAAAGCAAGATTTAAAAAAAAATTTCTTTTTCCATCTGTGTTTTCATCCAGAAATCTGGAGCATATGGTAAAGAGTGATTTTATCAGGAAAGGGAGCTCCTTTGGAATTTTCCTGCAACCATCCAAGAAGGTTAAAATTCCATGGTTTTATTAGTTCCCTGTTTAATAGAATAATGTGTCTGAACATGGTGACTCATACCTGTAATACAGCAGGTTGGGAGGCCAAGGGGGGGAGGATTGCTTGAGGCCAGGAGTTCAAGGTTGCAGTGTGTTATTGTTGAACCACTACACTCCAGCCTGGGTGATAGACACCGTCTCTTAAAAAAATACATAATGTCAGGTGAGTGGGATTAAAGATGGCGGCTGAGTAACAGCTTCCCTGTAACTGGGCCTGGCGAATCTGGGGAGACAAGACTCCAGACATCTCTGGCCGGTGGGACCTGCCTACAATCATCCCCTTGAGGACACAGAGAGCCAGCAAGG
>CAUYPK010045863.1:0-39144 GCA_963574355.1 Loris lydekkerianus
GGCGCGGGGGCCCCGGGGGGGGGGGGTGGGGGGGGGGGGGCGGCGGCCCAATGGGAAATTTACCACTTCTTTACCGGTACTTTAAATTCTGGTCTTCTTTCTGCCACTATTTGTTTGAGTCCTCAAATAGCTACTCTATGCATCTGTCCAGGTTTTATAACTGCATTCAGTAGCAGAAACAGGAAGGAATGTACTTACCAATCCTTACTCAGGGCCAGAGGTTTAAAATAAAATTTTTTCTTCTTGGTTGGTGTTTTTTAAAATATCAGGGAAAGCCCATAACTGTCTTTGTTTAATTTGGCTAAATGAAAAATTCAAGGCCACGGCTCTCCCATGAATTCTTCAAAAACTAAAAGTGGGTTTACCCTTCCCATACAGTTAAGGCTCGATTCCTAGCGGTGGGCAGCACCTCTAAACTGTTGATGCTTCATTTAACTTCTCCGAGTACATCAAATGATTGCTTGCTTAATCCCAAGCATGACTGCCCAACTTTAAAAAATCATTTATTCAAATTTTCAACTAAAAAATCAGAAAGAAAGATTAGTTGTGATAGAATTTAGAGCAGTGTTTTCCAGTTCAGGAACAGAAGACTTTAACCTTGGGCTTTCATGTACATACATAAAGCCCCAAAACACTTATATATCATGAAAAATGTTTCTGAGAATAATTTTTTCTTAGACCAATAAATCTTAGCTTACGATATAAGCTTTCAGATCCAATAATTCCAAAAAGTTGAGTCAGTTACAACCTGGAGCCTGGTCACAGGGAACGGGAGAGGAGAAAAGGTGGTTTTGAGGGCACTAGCACTCATTATGTTAGCACTCCAGCAGTCAGAGTAAGATCAGCTGCAGGGACTCAGTTATTTACAAGAACTCAGAATTGTGAACCATAACATATGTTTTAAAAGAATTTTAATACAGAAAGACTAAAAATTAGAAAACTACCTACAGACTCTGGCAGAGGGAACCCTAAAAACAAAAAGGATCTCTGCCGTGGTGAAACAGAGGTGTATATAATCTTGTATAGTTAAATGCAGTTGATAATTTAAGACCCCTCCAAGAGGACTGAGATCAAAATTCTCACACATAGAATATTAACAATCCCTTAGAGTTCAGCTCATATAAATACTTTATCACTCATAGATCTATCCTTTCCCATATAACCACAGCATGCTTGCACTGAGCACTGGAGAGTAAGCTCTAGAAAGACTGTGTCACATACCTTTATGCAGGGCCATCATGTTAAAGAAATGCTAAGAAACACCTATTGACTATACAAAGACTTCACACATAAAAGTCAGGCTTTCAGATGTATTGAGTGACCACCAAAGAAGTCACAGACAAATTACAGTGCTGTCATCCAAGTTACAGGAGGGGGAAACACAAACATAGTATTAAAATCACTGGAGAAGCTCACCGACATTTCACAGCATCCTTCTTCATGGGGGAAATGGAGAGTAATACAGAAACTAAAACATTTTCAAAAGACATGTGATCAGAGAAGTGACAGGACCCAGACAGGTAGTCCAGTTAGAAGATAAATTAATCTGTGTTAAATACACTAACATAAACAGAACATTTATTTTCATCCAGAATAAAAATCTACCCCTTCCAATTTTTACCACATGCTATACTTAGCCACTAGTAATAATATTCTGCCTACTCAGAGCATGAATAGTTTAACTTTAGCCTCTCTGGAAGTCAGTCAATACCCAAAGACTGATCCAAAAAAGAATGAAAAGCTCTCTGTACCAGGTCACAAAGTCCGCATGCAGCAGCTGACGTATTTTAACTGTACAAGAGCAACTTAATATCACTCCAAGTCTTTTCAGAAAGGCTATGTAAAAAAGTTCTCTATTTTTGATTTATCATTTAAACTGTCGGTTGGTGGTAAACATAAAAATTATCTTTGATTAAACGAAAAGATATGGGGCTAACAAGTTTATTAGCCTTAAGGAGAAAATGAGGAAAGAACTGGCAAATTAAAGTTATGATACAAATCCAATCTATACCTCCCCCAAAAGTAAATCAGTAGACATCTAATGCTAGTATACTATCAATATAAATTCTAAGGCAGATACGTTGATAATATAAGCCTTAGAATTTGACATGTCCTTTGTTCCAACAGTTGTATTTCTACGATGTATCCTACAGAACAATGTATGCTACATTGCTATTAACAGGAAAATTTACAAATGGGATTATAGGAGGTCAGACAATTAAGTTCACTAACTTGTCCTAGAAAAAATGCTACATACTTCATTGCTGAATATTACTATGGTCACCTTTGAAATACTCCTCTTGGCCATCTGGTGACCGTAGTGATATTCAGCAGTGAGGTATATAGCACTTTTTCTAGGATGAGTTTGTGAACTTAATTGTCAGACCTCATACAATGACAGCGCTGTGGCCATGGCAGAAAAAGAGCTCCAACACTGCTTTGAAGGCAGACTCGACACTGGCATCAGTGCAGAGCTTCCCAGAGGGAAATACCTCGAAGGTCATCACAGTGATACTCATCAATGAGGAATGCAGCAGTTTTTGTAGGATGAGTTTGCAAACTTAATTGTCCACCCTTGTGTACCAGCAAGTGAAATATGCAGTCATTAAAAAAGCTTATATAGACCAGTATGAACATGATCATCATAGAAAGATATGCATGAGATAGTAAGTGGAAAAGTAGGTTACAACGTGTAATTTATGATGACCTCATTTTAAAAATTACTGATGTTGAATTCCTGGGCCAAGGTTCCTCTTCCCTTTCTTTCCAGCTTTCTTTTCATCCTTAACTCTAGGCCTGTTGCCTACCCACCTACCACTGCTTTCGCCATGGGCTCAGCGATGCCGACGTGCAAAAGCAGATTAAGCATATGATGGTTTTCATTGAACAAGAGGCCAATGAAAAGGCAGAAGAAATAGATGGAAAGGCAGAAGAAGAGTTCAACATTGAAAAAGGTCGGCTTGTGCAAACCCAAAGACTAAAGATTATGGAATACTATGAGAAGAAAGAGAAGCAGATTGAGCAGCAGAAGAAAATTCAGATGTCTAATGTGATGAATCAAGCAAGGCTCAAAGTGCTAAGAGCAAGAGATGAGCTTATCACAGACCTCCTAAATGATGCAAAACAGAGACTCAGCCAGGTGGTAAAAGATACAACCAGGTACCAAGTGCTGCTGGATGGTCTGGTCCTCCAGGGTTTGTACCAATTGCTGGAGCCCCGAATGATTGTTTGTTGTGGGAAACAGGATTTACCTCTGGTAAAGGCCGCAGTGCAGAAGGCAATCCCTACGTACAAAACTGCCAAATTGACCAGGAGTCCTACCTGCCTGAGGAAATAGCTGGTGGTGGTGAAATCTATAATGGGGATCGTAAAATAAAGGCTTCCAATACCCTAGAAAGCCAGCTGGACCTCATAGCCCAGCAGATGATGCCAGAAGTACAGGGAGTCTTGTTTGGTGCAAATGCCAACAGGAAGTTTTTGGATGAGGCCTTTGGGAGAGAGTTCATCCACTGCGCTACTGCTGTGACGTGGAAGCTTCTGATAGTTGAAGAAACAAGAGTCTGTGCTTCCTCTTTGCTGTCCTAATATTGCTCTGTATTTATCAGTGTAAACCCTTGTGTGTCTAATGCCCTTGGCCTAATTGTTAACCATGGGAGAATGTTTCATTTGCTGTGATCAGGAACCCACCCCTAGTTCATCTCAAAGTAACACAGCGCTAGGCTGGTCCTCCATCGTTAGGCGGTGGCTGCATGAACTTCACTGAGTCTCCTGCTCTTTCTCCACCTCCCTGTTAACTAGTCTAGAGGGTGATGTTTATGGTGTTCTTGGCCTTGAGGTCTCTGCTCTTTAGGTTTCAAATGCATGTAGCACATGTGTTCCTCCTAGCAGTAGGAGTTTCACCGTTACCTATTGGGGCCTAGAAGTTTTCCTCATCTGTAAATGTGATTTGAAACCTAAGCCATGAATATGCTTTATTTATTAAAGTAAAAGATTTATGTGGATTCAAATATTTCTTATGTAAGGCACTACAAATTTATGATCTGAGGGAGCAAAGTTCTTACTAAGGTACCTAGAAAAGAAGTATTTTCCAAATCCCTATACCATCTGATGGTTTACAGCTGTCAGTACTGAACCTTTAACTGTGGATGTCCTCTGGGCTTCTTGCTGATTTTTAGCAGGTAACGTTTGTCCAGCCCATCACCATCCTCCACACACCGGGCTTTGGTATTTCCCCTTATCTAGAAGGATTGTCCAGCATATTGAGGAAATAGTTTTACTAGTTTGGGGAGACAAATTTTTTATGAGGTCCTGTTCTTCCACCCGCTCCATTTGCTTTGTTCTTTCTCTACATGACTAAAAGCTGTCCAGTATCTCGCAGCTAAGGAATGGTGGAGCTGGGAATTTAACTGAAGTCTGTCTCAAGAACCTGTACTCAAATCCAGCTTTTTTTTTAAGACAGAGCCTCGAGCTGTCGCCCTGGGTAGAGTGCTATGGCATCACAGCTCACAGCAACCTCCAACTCCTGGGTTCAAGCTATTCTCCTGCCTCTACCTCCAAGTAGCTGGGACTACAGGTGCCCGCCACAATACCCGGCTGTTTTTTGGTTGCAGCCAGCGTTGTTTGGCAGGCCTGGGCTGGATTTGAACCTGCCAGCTCAGGTGTATGTGGCTGGCGCCTTAGCTGCTTGAGTCACAGGCGCTGAGCCAAATGCAATTCTCTTGATAGTGTGGCTACTGGGGACCTGGTGCGGTGGTTCACGCCTGTAATCCCTACACTCTGGGAGACTGAGGTGGGCGGATCACCTGAGTTCATGAGTTCCAGACGATCCTGAGCTAGAGCAAGACCCACCTATTAAAAAAATAGCCAGGTGTTGTGGTGGGCACCTGTAATCCCAGCTATTTGTGAGACTGAGGCAAGAGAATCACTTGAGCCCATGAATTTGAAGTTACTGTGAACTATGACACCATGGCACTCTACCAGGGGCAGCAAAGTGAGACTCAGTCTCAAGAAAACAAAAGTGGCTGCTAAGCGTGACCATTTTAGCACCATCCTCTTTCTCATTAACCCATGTTTGAGGTAGGTGGGGACTAATGTAAAGACCAACTCCTGCAGCAGGTGTTTCCCCTTAGGCCTTCACCTGTGTGTGTGATGTGTGTCTCTTCTCTGTAGCACCTTGTGGGGCAGGGCTGGAGGCCCATGAGGATGTCACTGCAGACTCTGTCCTCAAGGTGATGCAGTTACAAAGTGATGGAGTCGAGACTCAAAACCCCATGTAACTTAGAAATATAGTATCTCTATGGCCCTTCTGCTTATCCTTATAAGTAACAGTTTGAAGAGTGATTGTGACCTGCTTCAGTGCCCTTTTTAATCTGATTGGTTCTAAAGTGGACATGGAAAGGTAGGTGACAGATCTCATCTATTGCAGCCTGTTTCCTATTCTCACTCATTACTAGACGAGATTATCCAACTTTATTTCAAGTTGTGTTCCAAGACCACTGGCAGGGATGAGTCTGTGGTTCAGGAGAAGGATTTGGGGCAGGCTGGCTACCCTAATTGCCCACCTGTTCAGTTAGAGCCAGCCTCATCACTCAGCCATCCAGGATTGGGTAGGACAGTCAACGGTTTCAAATGACATGTTGAGTTTGGATCCTCATTTTCATCAAAGTCAGTGCCAAGACTAGCCATAAGTTATTTCAAGATTAACCAAACTAAATTCTCAAATGGACTCAAGTATGCCGATATTGAGTGTAAAACAAAAATGTTAAAGTATAGAAACAACCTTTCTATCTTTGCTGTCTGTTAAGGTCCTGCAATTAATATATCCAAAACAAGTGTTATTTTTGTTGTAAAGTAGGTGGTTTAGAGACTTCTGAAAGCCCTTGGCAGCTGTACCCCTAAAGGAAATGAATGTAGAAGTCATGAGAAGCCTGTGCTCGGCTCGCTGGAGTAGGGTTGTTTCTTCTGAAATGAGGTAGCACTACAAGTTAGGGACATGATGCAGCATGGCAGGCCGTCTTTTGCTTCTCTCCTCTAGGCTAGTGGGCCAAAGAGGTGGCCACCAGCTGGGATAAGCTCCGGCTCTGCTACTCAAAACACTTTAAGACTCGCTCTCCAATACCAATAAAGTAGACGCCTTGAGCAATCCCGAAGAGAGGTGCTATGACGAGAGCCCGGCATCCTGCTCCTTTCATGAAGGCAGATGGTCCCTCCTGAATCCAGAGTTTCCTGGGGAAAAAGAAGAGCTGGTGAGCTAAGGGGCAGGGGCTCTGTGCACTCAGTCCCCAGTGATGGCCTCTCCTCAAACATGCACCTTCCTTAGAGAGGAGGTGTGTTTGCATAGCAGTACCATCAGCCCAAGCAAGTATTGAGACACCCCCTCCCCCACCCGTAGACATATGCAGTTCGATTCCCTAGCAGTTGGGTCCAAGGCCTTGGGAAATAGGCCTTGATCTGCCTAGAATCTATGGGAGAGGTGCTGTAAGGGATGCAAGGAAGACAAAGTCACCCAGAATATCCAGGTTTCAATGAGAGGTGAGGGAATGGTAAAGATTTCAGAGAAACCCAGAGGTCAGCTATGAAATTGGTCTCTAGATCTGGTGTAGGCGGAAAGCATTGTAGAGGAGCTTGTCCCAGTGCAGTTTGTGGGGACTCAGGGCTCTCACCTGGCACAGTCGGCAATCCCACTGTAGACATCCTCACCCTGGCCTTTCTTGAGGGTTTGGATTCGAGTTTTCAGAACTAAACCAAGCACAGGTTAAAATTAGTGAGAATCTTGCTTTTGGTGTCCTCCATTCAACATGAAGTGGCTGGGTTCTTGTTTAGAACCAGTGTAGTGAAAGTGAATATGAGGCCAGTTCTGCCAGTGTGTGACCTGTAAGGGCAGATCTTCCTCTTCAAGCCTCGCTTATGAAGTGAACAAAGATGCTCCCAGTGGTTCTCACTGTGAGAAGCCCATCTGCTGGAGGCAGCCCTGAAGGTGGGGAGTATTGCTCCTGCCTTTAGCCTTGAATCTTAGAATGCTGTCATTTCTTTTTTTTCTTTGGGACAGTCTCCTTTATCTCCCTTGGTTAAGTACTGTGGTGTTATAGCTCACGGCAACCTCAAACTCCGAACTCATACCATTCTCTTGCCTCAGTCTCCCAAGTAGCTGAGACTACAGGTGCCCTCCACAATACCCAGCTATTTAGAGACAAGGTCTCACTGTTGCTCAGGCTGGTCTCGAACCTAGGAGCTCAGGCAATCTACCTGTTTTGGCCTCCCAGAGTGCTGGGATTACAGGCGTGAGCCACCTCACCCGGCCCCAGCTGTCATTTCAAGCTGAGGCTCACAGCTCTACAGGGGACAAAGCTAGTAAAATCAGGCTCAGCACCCATAGCGCAGTAGTTAGGGCGCCGGCCACATATACCGTGGCTGGCAGGTTTGAACCCAGCCTGAGCCTGCTAAACAACAATGACAACAACAAAACAATAGCTGGGCGTTGTGGCAGGCGCCTGTAGTTCCAGCCACTTGGGAGGCTGAGGCAAGAGAATCACTTAAGCCCAAGAGTTTGAGGTTGCTGTGAGCTGTAACGCCATGACACTCTACCGAGTGAGACTGTCTCAAAAAAAGCCAGGCACGGTGGCTCACACCTGTAATCCCCGCACTGTGGGAAGCTAAGGAGGGAGAATTGCTTGAGCTCTGGAGTTTGAAACTTGCCTGGGTGAGAATGAGACTCCCAACTCCTAAAAAAAAAAACCTAGCCAGGTGCCGTGGGGAGCACCTGTAATCCCAGAGGCTCAGGCAGTGGGATGCCCACAGCCCGAGTCTGAGGCTGCAGTGAGCTATGATGCCATTGCACTCTGCTCAGGGCATAGGGTGGGACTCAACAACAACAAATAAGCAAGGAAATGAAAAAAATTTTTTTAAAGCTAGTAAAATCAGCACTGAGGGGATTGGTCAGTGATAAGAAACAGAGGGAAGGTCTCTGCGGCCCCATTTTTATCTGTGAGGACCTCTGGGTCATGTGGCCTGTTCTGTGCCAGCAGCACGGATTGCAACCTAAGAGGGTTTTCAAGGTTGAGGCTGTTGCATCATTCCATAGACAACTATACAAATACCTGATTTTTTTAAAAGCAAGTCAACCCTTGAAACTCAGATTCCTAGCCCCACGTCCTTACCGTCCAGAGGTGTCACTGCGACAGCAGCTACAGAGCCTGCAACACAGCCTGACATAAAGGAATGAGCGAAGGAGGCCTTTCCAGTAAGCTCGCTGAGCCCCAGGTTGTTAAGGTTGGCGAACAGTGGGAAGTAGATGATGGAGAAGGGAATGTCTCTGGAGAAGAGGAGGAAGAAACACTGAGCTGTGTGCGGCTCCAGCTTTCACCCAGGGCCAGACACTGAGCCTTTACTATGAGCTTTGGGTCAGAGGTGAGCCAGACAGACCTGTTCTTACCCCGACGCCCCCTGGTAACAGGATGATGGACAGCATAAGAGAAAAAGCTGTTGGTCTTCTGTCCCTCCCAGCTCATTCCCCTGCCCTACAGCAGCCTCTTAATGAACAGACAGACAAGGATTGGAAAACTAAGAGGTCTTGTACAAGTGGGGATAGGCTGAGATAAGGACTGGTAACAGCCAGGGGTACGGTATATGAATATATGCATATTCACATATATACTTGTAAATTTTCTGCAGTCCTTTGTAGATGGAGCATGAGATGCTTTGGGGCACAAAATCCATCCTCATATGGGCCTGGTTACTGGAGAAGGGACTAAAAACTTTGGTCTTCCAGGTACCCATGGGACATGACCATGGCCGGTTACTGACAACACAGGGAACATGGAAATAGTTTGCTAACCTGGGCTTGAATATTCTGGGAAGAATTCAGAGGCAGGTTGGGGTGGCAATCCTCTGGCCCTCCATTCCCTCTCTCTGTGCACTGGATCCTGGGAAACAGGACTGGCAGTGTCCCAAGGTCAGGAAAAAAAGGCTCACCTCAGGAGAGTGGCACCCAGACCCTTGTAGAGACCAGCCAGGCCCTGAGTGCGAAGCAGCTCCCAGGCAATGAGGGTGGCAGAAGGGCGCTTGTGGGTGGAAGCCGAGCCGGTTGTATAGCACCTGGAGGAGGGAGATGCTGAGGCCGAACCCTGGTGCTGGACAGCTGGAAGCAAAGGACAGCCTCCATCACAACCCAAGCCCCAGCAGGTGTGGCCAGACCTTCAGGAGTGTGGTTCCATGCCCACCCCTGGGACAACTCAGAGGCAAGACTGAAGACTGTCCTAATTTTAGAATATTAATTTCCAAAGAAATCATCTTATAGTCCTTATTATCTAATGATAATAACCTAATATTTATTATTCTGCTGCATGGAATGCTTCTCCAGAGCACAGCCACTGCCTGCCCAGCCTGCGACCTGGGATGCGTTTGCAGTACCCCTACATTCCTTATCCTATTTAAACTTTTTGGTCTGTCTTCCTTTTCTGAACTATCTCTGAGCCTATGTAGATAGTTTCACCCTAAAGCACATAAGGACCTAGGCACCCCCCTGTGTTCCGCCTGATGGTACAAAGCCACACTTGCCTTCAATCTCCCAGAGCCTTCTCCTAAGCACCCTAGTATTAGGGAGACAGCCTTTTTTTTTTTTATTTTGAGACAGAGCCTCAAGCTGTCACCCTGGGTAGAGTGCTGTCACATCACAGCTCACAGCAACCTTCAATTCCTGGGCTCAAGCAATTCTCCTGCCTCCGCCTCCCAAGTAGCTGGGAGCCTGCCACAATACCTGGCTATTTTTTGGTTGCAGCCGTCGTTGTTGTTTGGTGGGCCCGGGCTGGATTTGAACCCACCAGTTTAGGTGTATATGGCTGGCGCCTTAGCCGCTTGAGCCACAGGCGCCAAGCTGGGAGACAGGCTTTTTAATGCCCTTTCCAGGGGTCCTCAAACTTTTTAAACAGTTCACTGTCCCTCAGACGGTTGGAGGGCCAGACTATAGTTTAAAAAAAAAACCAAAAAACTATGAACAAATTCCTATGCACACTGCACGTATCTTATTTTGAAGTAAAAAAACAAAACGGGAACAAATACAATCACACTGCTGCCCACGGGCCATAGTTTGAGGACCCCTGCTGGCCTTTGCCATGGATAGAATCCTTTCTTCCTTCCTCCCTCCCTCTCTCCCTCCCTCTTTCTTTCTTTTCTTTCTTTTTTTTTTTTTTTTAACAGTCTCATTTTGTCATCCTTGGTAGAGTGCTGTGGCATTATAGCTCACAGCAACCTCAAAGTCTTGGGACTCAAGTGATCCTCTTGCCTTAAGTCTCCTAGCTGGGACTATAGGTGCCTGCCACACACCCAGCTATTTTTAGACACAAGGTCTTGTTTTTGCTCAAGCTGGTCTCGAACTCCTAAACTCAGGCAATTCACCTGCCTCAGCCTTCCAAAGTGCTAGGATTATAGGCATGAACCATTGTGCCTGGCCTACAACTCTCTATTTCAGAGAGGATCAGTATTTAGGAAAGGCCCAAACTCCTCTTCCAAGGAAAACCAGAAAAATAGGAAGGGCTCTCTTCTCCCTTTACACCTTCCTAGTAAAGGCCAGCTGAACTGCCTATTGGCTGAGGTGTTTAGCAAGCAGGTCATTAACATTTTTTAAAATCTTTAGGAGGGCCAGGTGAGATGGTTCATGCCTGTTAATCCTAGCACTCTGGGAGGCTGAGATAGGTGGATTGCCTGAGCTCACAGTTTGAGACCAGCCTGAGCAAGAGTGAGATACCATCTCTAAAAATACCTGGGTGCAGTGGTGGACACCTATAGTCCCAGCTACTCGGAAGGCTGAGGGAAGAGAATCGCCTGAGGCCAAGAGTTTGAGGTTGCTGTGAGATATGACCCCACGGCACTCTACCAAGGGCGACAAAATGAGACTTTGTCTCAAAAAAAAACGAAAACACCTTTAGGAAATTAAGCCTAAACAGCAGGGAAGTATGATAGAAACATTAGGTATATTTTCTTTTCTTTTCTTTTTTTTTTTTTTTGAGACAGAGTCTCACTATGTCGCCCTTAGTAGAGTGCCCTGATGTCACAACTCACAGCAATGTCAAACTTTTGGGCTTAACCCATTCTCTTGCCTCAGCCTCTCAAGTAGCTGGGACTACAGGCGCCTGCCACGACACCCGGCTATTTTTGTTGTTGTTGCAGTTGTCATTGTTGTTTTGCTGGCCCTGGCTGGATTTGAACCCGCCATCTTTGGTGTATGTGGCTGGCATGGTAACACTGTGCTACAGGCACCGAGCCAGAAACATTAGGTATATTTTCTGTCCCTCCTAAATCAAGATTCTCATTTCTGCTATTTATTCTACAGCTGGCAGTGTTGAAAAGTATAACCAAAAATAAAGACTTCTGCTGACTTAGAAAGCTGACTGGTCACACAGTCTAGCACAGCGGTTCTCAACCTGTGGGTCACGACCCCTTTGGGGGTTGAAAGACCCTTTCACAGGGGTCACCTAAGACCATCTTGCATATCAGATATTTACATTATGATTCAAAACAGTAGCAAAATTACAGTTATGAAGTAGCAACAAAAATAATTTTATGGTTGGGGGTCACCACAACATGAGGACCAGTATTAAAGGGTCATGGCATTAGGAAGGTTGAGAACCACTGGGCTAGCAGATGAAGGTAAGATGTTATCCAGTCCAATCCCAGCCCTTCCCTGATTCTATGAGAAGTTGGGACACGCCTCACCCAACCGTCCAGCATCCTGCAGCTGAATCTTGAGCATTTCCATGGGACAGGTAACCACCACCTGGCACATTCCAGCTCCACACCCAGCTAGCATCTCCATCTTCAGGTTCCGCTGCATCCTGTGGGCCAGGAGTCCGTCTCCATCAGGGGCAGGCACATCTACCCTCCCTCTGTAAGAGGGACCTCCCGTGATGTCACCCTTGTCTGTCACTCACCCCATAGGGTAGGCCATCACCTGGCCCTCAGGCTCACTCCCCTACAGACAGGAGACTAAATGTAAAATAAGCCTGCTAGGGAGGTGGCACCCACAGGCAAGTTGAAAACAGCAGCAATGAAACTAACTAAGGCAGGCATTTGATTCTCTCTGATCCCTTAAATGATTCTCTAGGAAGGGAGGCACAGAGGGAAACAAAGTGGGGGCTGACTTTTAAAAATTCATCAGCTCGCTAATGAATGTATTTGCATATATTGTGTGTTCTATATATTATCAGTCCTTTACAAATTATACCAGCTCACTCTCTCCCTTCACTTCATTCGCCTAAACATCACCAACTGTACCACATGCATGTAATGCATGTAACTATTTACAGATGTACAAGCAGGGAGGGACATAATTGTGATCCTCTCCAAAAAAACAGATACAGCAAAGGGCCTCTGTCCCTGCCCCACCTGGCCGTACCCATCTTCCATGAGCAGCTGCCGAAAGAAGTCATTGGCTGCCAGCTTGATGGCCTTCTCTGGAGTGACCAGGGTCAGGTTCACCGCAGCCCCTGCAAGTGAAGGACGATGAGACGCCAAGGCCATCTTGGCCACAACAAGTGTTGGAGAGTACTGCCCATGCAGACAGCTTCCTCCCAGCCTAGCTGGGCACACTAGGGGGTAGGGTGCCTGGGGGAGGCAGGGCTCCTGGGCATGATTTATTGATTCGATTTCTTTTTCAGTTCTTCTCCCTACCACAGTTTTCTCCTTTTTATGTATTTATTCCTTTGGGGACTCATTATCCAGGTATCAGGATGTTATGTTATTTTTGTCCTTGTTGGTGCTCCCACCTCCACTGATGAACAAGTGGTTCCCAGTGACGGCCCCCTGGGCCTTGGGGGCCAGTGTTCCAGCTGCCCTATGCTGCACCAGCCCAATCCCACCAGCAGTTTGGTGGGTCCCAGAGGTTTTATTTTACTTCTCAGGGATATTAGCCTATCAGGTCTGTCTCGGCTCCAGCTTTGGATCTATTTTCCACAGGAAAACTGTGGGGATACTGCAAGGGATGACAGGGAAGAGCCCCGGACTCCTTCCTAGGAGCTCAAACCCTTCCCATGCCCTGTCCCTTTCAGTCTCTCCCTCTTCTGCTCTTAGTAGCTGGATGCTCTGGAGATAGGCAGTGCTAATGAGCGGGGGGACACAGGGCCCTGTACCCTGTGTGCTGAGGTCTCAGGAATCCTCAGCTGGAAACACAGCTACCTCTGTCTCCACCAAAGAACAGAAGGTTTGTGAAAAGTTACTAAAGATGTCAGATTGCTCAAGGGCATCCCAGCAGCCCTCGGGCAGAAGGAACCCCAATTCCCAACATTGCACAAGCTCACAAAGTCTGAGCCTCTGTGACTCAGCCCATCCCATGCCTGGTAAGCCCACCTCGGTACATGCCCAGGAAGCCCTCGGCCCGTGCTGTCTTCATCAGGCAGTCAACCCTAGAAGCAGAGGCCGCAGGAGAAGTCAGTGTGTGCAGGGGGAGTGCTCCTTCACCACCCCCTGCCTGCGCTGTGGGCACAGCCCAGCTGATCCCCTCCCCATCCCACCCTGCCCACACTGCTCTCCACACCCTCCTGGGGCCCCTCCCCACCCTCAGCCCCACTGACACCTACATTCCTTTGTATATGGCTTTCCCATGCTGATTCTGCAGCCGAGTCTTGGCCAGGTCGATGGGGAACACACAGGTCACCCCTACAAGCCCTGCCACACCTCCATTGATGAGTTTTGCTGCGATGCTAGGCCGTGGGGGAGAGAGAGGCAGGCAGATTACAGAGCTTCACCCAGCCAGTCCCGGGGGGAGCAGGGCAAGGAGCCGCCAGGATGAGCACAAGCCAGGTGTCCAGAGATCCCTCTCCTCAGCCCGTCCCCAGGCCCAGAGGCAACCTGCACTCACCAGGGCTGAGGCATCCTGGCACCCAGTTCTGGGACTCTACCGGCTTCTGGGAAGGGCCAGTCTGCCCCTGGGGCCCCACGAGGGCATAGCAAGTCTCACGGCCAAACCTCCCCCAGCTCCCAGGCCCACGCCTCAGCACTCCTTACCCTCCCAGCCAAACAAACTGTAGCTTTCTTTCTGGCCTAAGGTCAGGTAAAGCTGAGCTGGAGCCCTGCCTGTGCTGAGGACATGGGCGGGTTTTCTCACCCCTCTGATCTTAAGGCCCTGCGTAAAGATGAAATGAACTAAAACAATTGGTAAATGGCAGCTATTGTTAATTATAAATCTGACAATGAGGGCGTCTAGTCAGCACAAGATAATGTGGCTAAAGCATCAAAATTATCTAACTCTTGCCAAAAGTGAAGTCATAGTTTAGGAAACATGGGCCCCCTTGCCCTGTTAAGTACAGGAGTTTTAGAAGACAGAATATAAGCCTTTCTTATTTGGAACCTAGTAAAATTTTCTTATCTTTCAGGAAAGAGGCAGATGGTGAGCAAAATATTTGGAGATAGTTTATCCGGAAGTGGTAAGAGCAGATAATAGGTTTTTCCACAGTGACCCTTGGTAAGCAAACAAGAACTCTGTGACAACAAATAGAACAGAGACAATCTAGTCAAAGAAGACGCATCCAAGCAATTTGAAATTATATTTAACAATGTTATGTGTATATTTGTATATATATTTGTGTGTTTTTTGTATATTTATCCCTATATTTATGTTTGGAGAAAATGGGTCTCACTTGCTCTTCCCTAGGACTCAGCTTATTCTTCAGGAATCTGGAAGAGAAGCCAAGTGATGTGCTGACATCATAACACCCTTTCCCCCAGCCAAACCCAGAGATTTCTTTCCCAGCCAGAGCTTACCTCAGATCCTGGTGGGACATTCTGCAAGGGCGAAGGCCTGCAGGTGGATCTCAGGACACCAGGACTGCTGACTTCTGGGGGTAGCTGCTGCCTGGGCCGGCTGAGGAGGAAGAAGTGGTGTCTGTCTCCTTGACTCTAGCCCCCTAGTGGAATGGACAGAGAAGGGGTTTGCAGTCACAAGTCACAACCCTCCCGAGCTGCAGCTTCCTCCCCCACAAAGTGGTCAGAACAACACTTGCCTCATGGTGTGAAAAACCACATATGTGATGGGACAGACATAATTTTTTTTTTTTTTTTGAGACAGAGCCTCAAGCTGCTACCCTGGGTAGAGTGCCATAGCATTACAGCTCACAGCAACCTCCAACTCCTGGGCTCAAGCGATTCTCCTGCCTCCACCTCCCAAAGTACCTGTGACTACAGGCACCTGCCACAATGCCCGGCTATTTTTTGGTTGCAGCAGTCATTGTTGTTTGGCGGGTCTAGGCTAGATTCGAATGCGCCAGCTCAGGTGTATGTGGCTGGTGCCTTAGCTGCTTGAGCCACAGGCACCGAGTGACATCATTTTTTTTCTTTTTTTTTTTTTAAGAGACAGGGTCTCGCTCTGCTCCCCAGGCTGAAGTGCAGTGCTGCAATCTCAGCTCACTGCAACCTGGAACTCCTGGGCTCAAACAATGCTCCCACTTCCACCTCCCAAGTGGCTGTGACTACAGGTGCACCATCATGCCTGGCTAATTTTTCTTATTTTTATGGAGATGGGAGCTTCCTGAGCTGCTCAGCTGTATTAGGTCTCTGGATTTATTTATAATTGCCACATATGGAAAACACCAGGAGTGGTGCTCAGGGAGTAGAAGTTACAATAGTAATTAGGGCAGCTTCTGAGGAAGGGTCCTGCTGTAGCACCAGAGGGGAGGTGCTGGACAGCTTGAATGTTCCTGTGGAGGATGGCTTGAGCTCCCTGCAAGCTGTTTTCAGGTCCCCCAACTCTCATGCCCTCCTCACTGCTCACCAAGCCTGTCTGCAATTCTTTCCTGTCTCCAGGTATGTGGTTTGGGGGAAGGAGGGAGAGACACCAGTCTTTCTCTTGGATGCATATTAATCCATACAAGAAAACATTTATAGGCAGCACATGTAGCTCAGTGGGTAGGTGTTGGCCACATACACCAAAGCTAGTGAGTTCAAACCCCACCCAGGGCCAGCTGAAACAACAATGACAACTGCCACAAAAAAAATAATCAGGTGTTGTGGTGGGCACCGGTAGTCCCAGCTACTTGGGAGGCTAAGGCAAGAGAATCACTTAAGCCCAAGAGTTGAAGGTTTCGGTGAGCTGTGACGCCATGGCATTCTGCCCAGGGCAACAGCTTGAGACTCTGTCTCAGGAAAGGAGAGGAGAGGAGAGGAGAGGAGAGGGGAAAGGAGAGGAGAGGGGAAAGGAGAGGAGAGGGGAAAGGAGAGGAGAGGGGAAAGGAAAGGGGAAAGAGGAAAGTAAAGGGGAAAGAGGAAAGGAAAGGAAAGGAAAGGGGAAAGAGGAAAGGAAAGGAAAGGGGAAAGGAAAGGGGAAAGGAGAAAGGAAAAAGGAAAGGGGAAAGGAAAGGGGAAAGGAAAGGGAAAAGGAAAGGAAAGGAAAGGAAAAGAAGAAAGGAAGAGAGGAAGAGAGGAAGAGAGAGAAAGAGAACACATGTATCAAATGCTGGGCACTCTTCTAGGTCTGGCACTACATTAGTGAACAAAAAACTAAAATTCTAGCTCTCAATCCTAGCACTCTGAGAGGCCAAGGCAGGTGGATTGCCTGAGCTCATGAGTTCGAGAACAGCCTAAACCAGAACCAGAGCCAGACCTGGACTCTAAAAATAGCTGGGCGTTGTGGCTGGCACCTGTAGTCCCAGCTACTCAGGAGGCTGAGCCAAAAGAATCACTTAAGCCCAAGAGTTTGAGGTTGCTGTGAGCTGTGATGCCAAGGCACTCTACTCAGGGTGACAGATTGAGGCTCTGTTTAAAAAAAAAAGACAGGCCAGAGAACTTAGGGACACCCTGATCCTAGGGCCACTCCATGGCACTGACACTAGAGAGATGTGTGAGAGCGTCTCCAGCCATGAGGAGCATTTGCCTAGAGCGGTGTGTGTGTTTCTGATCACCCAGCCTCACCGCCTGACACTGTGCCAAGCCACTATCATCCCAGCCCCAGAAGTTCCCTTTAGCAGCTTTGGGTAATCAAAGTTTATGACTTGACAAGATTTTTCTGGCATTGGTAAATGTATTAGTCAATAGAGTCAACAAAAAGGAAACTGAGAGCCAGCCAAGGTTTTAAAGGAGTCATATCACCTCGCAATCCCCCAACCTGGCATAGAGCCCATAATTGCTCTGTCCCTAAGGCCTTCCATACACCTACGTGTTAGCTACTCTACAAATATTTGTTGAGCACCTTCTGTATGTTAGTCATAGTTCTAGGCAGCAGGGATGCAGCTAGGGGTGCAGCTAGGGGAAAAACAAGGCTCTGTCTTTACAGAATCTAAACTGATTCCTACTGATTCTCCAGATAGGAGTAGACTTTATTTTATTCTATTTTTTATTTTATTTTATTTTTTTTAGTTTTATTTTATTTATTTATTTTTGTAGAGACAGTCTCACTTTATCACCCTCAGTAGAGTGCTGTGGGGTCACAGCTCACAGCAACCTCCAACACCTGGGCTTAGGCGATTCTCTTGCCTCAGCCTCCCGAGTAGCTGGAACTATAGGCACCTGCCACAAGGCTGGGTTTGAACCTGCCACCCTCGGTATATGGGGCCGGCGCCCTACCCACTGAGCCGCAGGGGTAAAATAAAACAAGAGTCTCACTCTGTCACCCTGGGTAGAGTGCTATGGCTTCATAGCTCACAGCAGCCTCGAACTCTTGGGCTCAAGAGATTCTCCTGCTTCAACTTCCTGAGTAGCTAGGACTACAGGTGCCTGTCACAATGCCTGGCTAATTTTGCTATTTGTAGTAGAGATGGGGTCTCACTCTTGCTCAGGTTGGTCTTGAACTCCTGAGCTTAAGCAATCTACCCACCTTGGCTTCCCAGAGTGTCAGGATTACAGGCTCAAGTGCCCAGCAGAAGTAGACTTCTAAAGTGCTACAGCCCACACTACCACAGGCCCTGAAGGATCCTGGGCAACTTAGCCTGAGGCTGCCATCTGTCTGACAGAGGCACTCACCACATGGCTGAGGAATTCAAAGAGCAGGAGGACCACTGGTAGATTACCTGGTCTGTCACTTAGGTTTACTCTGTGCTTTAGACTATTCACCAATGGATGGTATTTCTCCTACCTTCTTTTCTAAATGGGATTTAGGAAAAACAGAGTGTTGGGAGTGTGCTGGGTAGTTAAGACCAATCAGGTAAGTCCTGGGGTGCAGAATCATCAAGTGCCACTTCTGGAATTCTTTGGAACCAACATGGAAAAAGATGGAAAATAATGAAAAGTCACTTGGAAAACAAAGTCATTTCCTTTGGATGCAGAATCCAGTCATGATACTGAGCTATTTTACATTGGAAAGACAAATGCATTTACAATTTTACATGTGATAATTGGACCTTTTTTAGGAAGAAGAAATTGGGTGTATGGGCAATGGTTCATGTTTCCATATTCATAGGCACTGGAAGGTGGCATGTAGGGAATCATTATCACATCTCACTACCCTCTTCCCAGGAACTGCCCTTTCCTCCTTCCCATTCTAGTTGGTTGTGTGGGAACTATCAGGCTCCTTAGATGTAACTCCACTCCAGCTAACTTTGATTATTACCTAGGGAGGGGTAAGCTAGGTTATTCAATCCCTTCCACAGGAGTTTTAAAGGGGAGTATATGACCTCTTTCAAGGAGTTTTTATCTGTAATGTATAACCCAAACTTGTCACAGGATTTGGGAAACAGGTGTTGTGTAGAAATGAACAAATCAGACCCACAGAGACAAGGAAAGACAGGGGAGATATCCGGTGGTGCCTTAACACCCGATTGCACAGGGACTCACTTCGTGTCCAGGGATGTCCTGTCCAACTGCCCTTCTAAGGAATTGACTTCCTATCTTACACTAGTTTTTATAACTTGTTAACCAAAAAGTCCTTAACTAATGAGCATATTTTTAATAAAACCCTCAAATTCAGGCCAGGCACAGTGGCTCACGCCTGTAATCCTAGCACTCTGGGAGGCTGAGGCAGGTGGACTGCCTGAGCTCATAGGTTCGAGACCAGGCTGAGCCAGAGTGAGACCTTGTATCTAAAAATAGCCGGGCTTTGTGGTGGGCACCTGTAGTCCCAGCTACTTGGGAGGCTGAGGGAAGAGGATCACTTGAGCCCAAGAGTTGGAGGTTGCTGTGAGCTGTGATGTCACACACTCTACTGAGGTTGACAAAGTGAAAAAAAAAACAAAACCTCAAATTCCATTTAATAGCAATTGAGTAGCTTAGGCAGTGAGTGCTGTAAGGGTTCAGAGTTGTGCAAGGTCACTGTTTAGAGGGGTGCAAGGACACTTACCTGCTTGAAGAAGAGATGAGAAGGGGCCCTTAGAGAGTAGAGAACATTTTAAAGGAGAAGAAGGGGAAGGAGGCCTGAAGGTGAATTGTGGCAAACAGGCTACAAAGGTGGGTTGGGGCCAGGCGCAGGGGGCTCATGCCCCTAATTGTAGTACTCTAGGAGGCTAAGGTGGGTGGATTGCCTGAGCTCACAGGTTCGAGCCTGAACAAGTGTGAGACCCCATATCTAAAAAATAACCAGCTTTGTGGTGGGCGCCTATAATCCCAGCTACTTGGGAGGCTGAGGCAAGAGAATCGCTTGAGCCCAAGAGTTTGAGGATGCTGTGAGCTGGGACACTACCGTACTCTACAGGGGCAACAAAGTGAGACTGTCTCAAAAAAAAAAAAAAAAAAAAAAAAAATTCAGAAAGTACAGATAATTGAAAAGTGATTCTGTTTTTTTTTTTTTTTTTTTTTAAAGAGACAGAATCTCACTTTATCACCTTCAGTAGAGTGCCGTAGCATCACACAGCTCACAGCAACCTCCAACTTCTGTGCTTAGGCGATTCTCTTGCCTCAGCCTCCAGAGTAGCTGGAACTACAGGCACCTGCCACAACGTCTGGCTATTTTTTTTGTTGCAGTTTGGCCGGGGCCGAGTTTGAACCCACCACCCTTGGTATACGGGGCCGGTGCCCTACTCACTGAGCCACAGGCACCACTCTGAAAAGTGATTCTTAATATACTGATCCTCAGGATCCTATTTTGAAGGAGACATAACTATTTAGAGAAATTATCCTACTTAGTGACCTGTAGGGATCACGCAGCAGGGTTTTCCAAGCTCCTTGGGTCACACCTTTCTATTTTTCCCATCTTAAAACATTCCATTCCTTCAACTTCTGTGACTTGGGCTTTCCCCTGCCAGCAGCCACTGCCAGGTTACCCCCAGATTGTCCCTTGGAGTACCCAACAGCCTCCAGCCCGCTCCCTGAAAACCGCTATCCATGTGGGGAAGGACAGGTCCAGGCAAGGGCTTCACTGCCTTCCCGCTCCTCCCAGGACAGGTCCTGCTCCTCCCCCTGACCACCTCTGGGCACATGTCACTGTCCTGCACCTACGCCCTGCACAGACTGTCCCTTTCACCTGGGACACTCTTCCCCACCCACACCTCATAAATTACAAACTGTTCTTTGTGCTTCAGTGCAGATGTCCCTCCCTCGCACTGGCCTTTCTGAAGTTCCTCAAATCACGGCCAGGAGCCCTCTCCTGTGACTCCATTTAATACTCAGTTACACACTTAGCACCCTGTGTCACCACCTCTTGTTTACTGACCTGCACGCATTCCCATCAAAGCCGTCAGTCTCAGGGCTGTGCCCCCGTCTCCAGGTGCAGGAGGCACCCAGTGAATTGGCAATCCAGGAGCAGGGCTACTGCCTCTGACTTTGCCTCACTCTCATCACGAGATAGTTGTTTCTGTAACAGAGCAGCTCTCATTTCTTCCCTTGCTGGGGCCTCAGGAGTGAGCCTGGTGACCCCGCCCTCCTCTTACAGCACAGCAAGGAGAGCACTACCAGGGCTGAGCCCCCCACGCAGCCAGGAGCCACTTCCTGACTGATAAGAAGTGAGATGTTGCCTGGAATGTCCTAGAGTCAGGGGTGACCATCTCTCCTGTCCACCCCCCACCCTGCTCTGTAGCAAATAAGATGAGACGCTGTCCCACTGTCTGCTCTTCCCCTTCCCAAAAGGTTTATTTGCTAGAAGAGTCTTTTCCCACCAACTCTAAACTTGATACATACACGAGACACTTACCTGCTTTCAGTAAGGAGCTTCTGCCTTCTCAGGAACCCAGGCAATAGGCCAGGTCACTGCCGACCTGCGGGGAAGAGCAGGTTGACAATGCCGGCAGCTGGTTTTTCTTTCTGTTTACTTAGTGACCACTGCAGCTTCCCAGACTCCCCAGTCACTGCACCTTCAAACAGGTTGGTTTGAACCAAACCCTGAGGAGGTTGCCACGCTAAGCTGCTTTTCCCAGGTGGCAGGCAGGTGGTTGTTTACTAGGTTGCTAGCGTGACTGGGACAAAAGTCAAGGCTGGGAAAAGATTTGAACAGGGCAGCCTGGGGGTAAGGGGACACTCACCGCCCACTCAGAGACCTGGAAGCCAGGGAGGCGGGCAACAACTGAAAATCAGCGCAGTGCAAACACTTCCGCAAGGCTGGTGCCCGCAGCTGCCTCCGCTCTGTCTCCTGTGCTTTTCTCACTGCAGGGCAGAAAGGTAAAATCGAAACCCACTTTCTCTTTAGAGGCAAATTTTCTAATTTGGGGTGAGGGATAAATGGGAGCAGAATGAAGCTGATAGACCATGTTGGGTCCAGACAGTCCTGGGCCATGTTACCAGGTTAAGGGTCTGGGAGAGATGAGGAATCAGCACGGAACAGACTTTGAGTCAGAGACGCAGGTTCAAATCCCAGCTCCCAGATTATTAATTATCTCACTTTAGGTAAGTTACCTAACTTACTGCTTTCTTTCTTATTTTTTTTCTTTCCGAGACAGAGTCTTAAGCTGTCACTCTGGTTTGAGTGCCGTATCGTCACAACTCGCAGCAACCTCAAACTCTTGGCCATAGCAGTTCTTTTTTTCTTTTCTCTCTCTTTTTTTTTTTTTGTAGAGACAGTCTCACTGTACCACCTTCGGGTAGAGTGCCATGACGTCACATGGCTCACAGCAACCTCTAACTCTTGGGCTTACACGATTCTCTTGCCTCAGCCTCCTGAGTAGTAGCCGCCACAATGCCCGGCTATTTTTTTTGTTGCAGTTTGGCCGGGCCTGGGTTTGAACCCGCCACCCTCGGCATATGGGGCCGGTGCCCTACTCACTGAGCCACAGGCACCGCCCAGGCTTAAGCGATTCTTTTGCCTAAACCTCCCAACTAACTTAGTGCTTTCTTCATTAAAAGAGGATGAAAAATCCATTTAGTAGGTTTGTGATGAGGATTAAATGAAGCTGCAGAGCTGGCTTAGGATTAAAAGTGCTTTTGAACAAACTAGTTGAATCCTAGTTCACTGCTTATTAAGCGTGTGATTTTATTTTATTTTTTTTTTTTTTGAGACAGAGTCTCACTTTGTCACCCCCCCCGTAGAGTGATATGTAGTCACAGCTCATAGCAACCTCAGACTCTTGGGCTCAATTGATTCCTTTGCCTTAGCTTCCTGAGTAGCTGGGACTACAGGTGTCCGCCACAACGCCTGGCTATTTTTTTTTTGTTTTGGAGACAGTCTCACTTTGTCACCCTCTGTAGAGTGCTGTCTTGTCACAGCTCACAGCAAACTCAAACTCTGGGGCTCAAGCCATCCTTCTTGCCTCAGCCTCCCGAGTAGCTGGAACTACAGGCACCCACCTCAATGCCTGGCTATTTTTAGAGATGGGGGGTCTAGGCAGCGCCTGTGGCTCAAAGGAGTAGGGCACTGGCCCCATATGCTGGAGGTAGCAAGTTCAAACCCAGGCCTGGCCAAAAACTGCAACAACAACAAAAAAGATGGGGGGTCTCACTCTGGCTCAGGGTGGTCTCGAATTCGTGCGTTTAGGTGATCCACCCACCTCAGCCTCCCTGAGTGCTGGATTATAGGCGTGAGCCACTGCACCTGGCCGCCTGGCTATTTTTTAGAGACGGGGGTCTCACTCTAGCTCAGGCTGGTCTCGAACTTGTGAGCTCAAGCGATCCACCTGCCTGGTCTCCCAGAGTAGCTATGTGATCTTTAACAAGTTACTTAACTTCATGTCAGCTGGTTCATCTGTGAAATGGGATTCTGACTTCCACGTAGCTCGCTTAGTGCCATGTGCCTGGCATATGGAAGGTTTTCACTAAATAATAGTTTTTCTCCACTTTTCTCTTAAGTGTCAGAAAGCTGATAGAGGATGCTACTGAGTAGGGACTCAAGGGCACGTTGTTTAAGCTTGTGGCAGTGCCAAGTGGTTTGGGAAGGTCAGGGAGATTACAGTAATCTAGGCAAGAGACAAGTGAGAGCCTGCGAATTGGAGAGAAGAGATGTGGGTGATTTCTGTGAAGGATCAATGGGGCTTGGCAGCAGATTAAACACATCAGGGGCAGATACAAGGTCTGAAGCATGGACCTGCAGGAGAAAGATATGTGACTCATGTTATCATCCCAACTAGGAGCATTGAAAGGAGTAGTTAGGGTAGGAGAGAAGAAAAGTTTGGCTGTTGAAATGAGCTTACAGTGATAGCACCGAAAGAGGGGATGACAATATTTTCAAGAAAGAGCAGTACCATTGCATACCCCTTATGAAGGCCATTATTAAAAAAAAAAAAAAAAAAAAAAGGAAGAAACTGGAACCCTCGTGCACTGCCGGGAGAATGTAAAATGGTGTGGCCACTGTGGACAATACCATGGGAACTGCTCAAAAAATAAACGCAGGGCAGTGCCTGTGGCTCAGTGTGGAGGGCACCGGCCCCAGATACGGAGGGTGGCAGGTTCAAACTTGGCCCCAGGCAAACTGCAACAAAAAAATAGCCGGGCGTTGTGGCAGGCACCTGTAGTCCCAGCTACTCAGGAGGCTGAGGCAAAAGAATTGCCTAAGCCCAGCAGTTGGAGGTTGCTGTGAGCTCTGACGCCACAGCACTCTACTGAGAGCGATAAAGTGAGACTCTGTCTCTACAAACAAATAAAAAAAAAGTAAATGCAGAATTATCATACAACCTAGAAATTCCACCGTTGGATATATTCCCAAAAGAACTGAACGCAGGACAGATATCTATACACCACATTCATAGCAGCATCATTCACGACAGCCAAAAGGTGAAAGCAACACGTATCCACTGACAGTGGAGAAAGAAAATGGATACAATGGAATATTGCTCAGCTTTAAAAAGGACATGCGCTACAACATAGATGAACCTTGAGGACATGACGCTAAGTGAAATAAAACAGCCACAAAAGGGTAAAAATTGTGTGATTCTACTTATATTGAGGTACCTAGAATATTCAAATTCAGGGAGAGAATGTAGAAAAATGGTTCTGGGGCTGGATGAGGGGCAATGGAGAGTTAGTGTTTACTGGATGCAGAGTTTCAGTGGGAGCATGAGAATGTTCTGGACATGAAGGCTGGTGATAGTTGCACATAAACATGAATGTAGTTAATACCACCAAAATAGGTTGGGTAACTCACACCTATAATTCTAGCACTCTGGGAGGTGAGGTGGGTGATTTGCTTGAGCTCACGAGTTCAAGACCAGTCTGAGCAAAAGCGAGACCCCATATCTACTAAAAATAGAAAAACTGAGGCAAGAGGATCGCTTGAGCCCAACAGTTTGAGGTTGCTATGAGCTATGACATCATAGCACTCTACCCAGCAACAGCTGAACTATTTTGCACAAAAAAAAAAAAAAAAAAAAAAAAAACCCCACCAAAATACATACTTAAAATGGTTAATTTTCTTTCTCTCTCTCTTTCTTTCTTTTTTTTTTGAGACTGAGTCTCACTTTGTCACCCTCAGTAGAGTTCCATGGTGTTACAGCTCACAGCAACCTCCAGCTCTTGGGCTTAGGTGATTCTCTTGCCTCAGCCTCCAGAGTATCTGGGACTGCAGGTGCCCACCACAATGCCCAGCTATTTTTTTATTGCAGCTTTTGGGTGGGGTTGGGCTTGCACCCACCACCCTCGGTATATGGGGCTGGTGCCCTACTCACCGAGCCACAGGCGCTGCCCAAATGGTTAATTTTCTATTATGTATATTTTACCACAATAAAAAAAAAAAAAAGAAAAAAAGAAAGCCAGATGAGCAATGAAGCTAGTAAGGTTACATTTAAACATAAATGGATGGCACGTGGGCGGGAGGATTCAGTGTTAATGTGCAGTATAATAAAGTGGTTAAGAAAAGATTTATGGCCAAGTATTTACGGCTAACAACTGTAAATCCCAGCACTTTGGGAGAATCGTTTGAGCTCAGAAATTCCGGATCAGCTGGAGCAAGACCCCATCTCTAATAAAAATAGAAAAATTAGCTAGGCATGGTGGTGAGCACCTACATTCCCAGCTACTCCAGAGGCTGAGGCAGGAGGATCACTGGAGGATTTGAGGGGATTTGAGGTTGCAGTGAGCTCTGATGACACATTGCACTCCAGCCTGGACCACAGAGCGAGACAGTCTCAAAAAAAAAGAAAGAAAAGAAAAGAAAAGAAAAAGAAAAAGAAAAAAGGAAGGCGCCTGTAATCTAGCACTCTGAAAGGTGGAGGTGAGTGGATTGCTTGAGCCCAGGGGTTCAAGACCAGCCTAAGCAAGAGCAAGACCCTGTCTCTATTAAAAGTAGAAAAACTAGCCAGGCATTGTGGCGGGTGACTGTAGTCCCATCTACGTAAAAGGCTGAGGCAAGAGGATCACTGGCGCCCTGGAGTTTGACGTTGTTATGAGTTATGACAATGTCACGGCAGCACTCTACCCAGGGTGACAAGTGAGACTTAAAGAAAAGAATTTAAAAACATTAGCCCGACAGCACCTGTGGCTCAGTGAGTAGGGCGGCAGCCCCATATACCGAGGGTTGCGGGTTCAAACTCAGCCCCAGACAAACTGCAACAAAAAAATAGCAGGGTGTTGTGGCTGGCGCCTGTTGTCCCAGCTACTCAAGGCTGAAGCAAGAGAATCACCTAAGCCCAAGAGCTGGAAGTTGCTGTGAGTTGTGACACCATAGCACTCTATCGAGGGCGACAAAGTGAGACAGAGTCTCCAAAAAAAAAAAAAAATAATAATAATAATAAATAAAAACATTAGGCAAGCTATAGAAAACAAAAGAAGTCTGGAAATTAAATTGTAAATCATTTTGGTAAAAAATTTAAAACGGGCCAAAAACTACACAGCACAAAACACTGGCAGCAGAACATGTAGATGGCAATATCCAGTAAGAATTTAGAAAGGGTGCCCAGAGCACGACAAGAAAGTCTGCATTAAAGATAGGAATGTGATTCTGCAGAGTGAGGAAAGAGGTTACAGGTGAAAGTGAAATCACCCAGAGGGAGGGGCATTAGAAAGAGAAGGAAAAGGCCAGCCTTCCTTTGCCTTCAGAAACCAGAGAACCACAAGAATGTGGTGTCCAGAGAGGATCGGCCTCTCACAGAGAAGTAGAGGCTGTGCCCTGGGTCTGCTGAGACTTCTAGAAAGGAAGACAGGATCCAAATTGGAGGATCGCAGCAGGTTCTATTTTAAGGGGTTTGGGTGAAGGGAAAGGAGACCCCTGTCTTGTTTATTATTTCCCATACTGACACAGAGGAAAACAGAGTGACAGCTACAGGGAGGGAGAATCCAAGGAAAAGCACAGGATAGCTGAAGGGCTTCAGTTGTTCAGATATGCAGGGAGATAGAACAAGCTTCAGTGGGGGGTGACATTACTGGCGGGGGGGGGGGAAAGGTACAGATTTGGAAAAGTAGATAAAGGAAGAAAATACAAAGAAGTCTCCTTCTTTAAATAACGTAATACCAGCAGCAAGGATGGGCCTGTGGCATTACTACTCTCGAAGTGTGGACTGGCAGCATCTGGGAGCTTGTCAGAAATGCACAGTCTGGGGCCTCCAGACCTGAAGACCCAGAATGTGACTCCCCCACGTGACAGATGTAGACATTCAGATCTCCTAGCCATAGGCACTGGACAGTGGTGCCCAACCCTGACTACACAGTGCAACTACCTGGGAGCATAAAACATCCTGAGACTCAGGCTGCACACCCTAGACCAGTTACAGTAAAACAGAATCTCTGGGGGTGACTTTTTTAAAGCTCAGATAACTCTTAATGGGCAGTTTAGACTGATGACCTTGGTCTAGGGCAGCGATTTTCAACCACTGTGCCGTTAGAGTACCTTAGGTGTGCTGCAAAAATTTTTAAAGATCATTAATTACATTATTTTTGAGAGATGTTCAAAGCACAGTAGGGGTGTGTGTGTGTATGTACGTACACTTACACATGTGTATATATATACAGGGTGGCCATAAAGTCCGAGTGCAATTTAAAATAGTATGCAATTTAAAATTGCACATAAACTCTATGGCTATCCTGTATATGTGTGTGTGTGTATATATATATTTCAGACATGGTCTCACTCTGTTGCCTTTGGTAGAGTGTTCAGGTATCATCATAGTTCACAGCAACCTCAAAATCCTATGTTCAGAGCTCACAGCAACCTCAAACTCCTGGGCTCAAGTGATTCTCCTGCCTCATCTTCCCAAGTAGCTGGGACTACAGGCACTCAAAACACCTGGCTAGTTTTTCCATTTTTAGTAGAGACAGGGTCTAGCTCTTGCTCAGGCTGGTCTCAAACTCCTGAGCTCAAGCAATCCAACCACCCTGGTTTTCTGGAGTGGTAGAATTTATATTCATCTTTTTTTTTTTTTTTGAGGCAAGAGTTTCACTGTGTCACCCTCGGTAGAGTGCCATAGCGTCACAGCTCACAGGAACCTCCAACACTTGGGCTTAAGTGATTCTCTTGCCTCAGCCTGCCAAGTAGCTGGGGACTACAGGCACCCACCACAATGCCTGGCTATAGTTGTCATTGTTGTTTAGCAGGCCTGAGCCAGGTTCAAACCTGCCAGCCCTGGTTTATGTGGTTGGTGCCATAACCACTGTAGTATGGGTGCTGAGTCTTTTATTCATCTTTTAACTTTTTTTTTTGAGACAGTTTCATTTGTCACCTTTGGTAGAGTGCTATGGTATCACAGCTTACAGCAACCTCAAACTCTTGGGCTCAAGTGATTCTCTTGCTTCAGCCTCCCTAGTAGCTGAGGTATCATCTGCTGAGGTGGTGTGCCGCACAACACCGGGCTTTTTTCTTTAATTTTCATTTTTTTTTTTTTTTTTTTTGCAGTTTTGGCCAGGTTGGGTTTGAACACCACCTCTGGCATATGGGGCTGGTGCCCTACCCCTTTGAGCCACAGGCGCCACCTTATTTTCTTTTTTTAGAGACGTGATCTTGCTCTTGCTCAGGCTGGTCTTGAATCTGTGAGTTCAGGCAATCCACCCGCCTAAGCCTCCCAGAGTGCTAGGATTACAGGCGTGAGCCACTGTGCCTAGCCTTTTTTTTCTGATCAATAAATTCAAGTGTGCCATGGAAATTCAACTATAGGTTGACATGTGCCATGATATAAAACGGGTTGAAAAACACTGGCCTAGGGCAAAGCCAAGTATGAGCCGCTAATCCTGGTTGAATCCATTGTAGCAGCAGCTGGGGGAGCTGTCAAGGGAAGACAAGAGTTTGTTAAAAAGCAGTGGGGGCCTTGACATGACTGTAATATGCACATGGTACAGGAACACAGTCAGTCTGTTGTTAAGACTCCAAAAAACACCTGACAG
The DNA here is from genome assembly GCA_963574355.1 of Loris lydekkerianus. NCBI lineage: Eukaryota > Metazoa > Chordata > Mammalia > Primates > Lorisidae > Loris > Loris lydekkerianus. The sequence continues at coordinate 28,576 of CAUYPK010045863.1, forward strand.
CCCAGAAGCTGGCACAGAGGAAGCAGACACTGAGGAGAGAGCTGGTGGAGCAAGGTGGGGAGTGGAGCAGGGTGTGGTGAGGGTAGGCCAGTGTGCAGGAGTGCGAGTGGCTGGGACAGGGAGTGCACAAGGGATTTCTCAGTCTTGTAGCCACTCTTACTCTGCTCTCCTACCTTAGACTGGGGATAGAGGGACTCCATATCCTCAATTCCGTGTTAATTAACCAGCAGTGTAGGGTGAATTTGCAGTTTGCTAGAAGAATGCTATGCTGTCAGGTTTGAATGAGTGTTCAGCTCCGATTAGGTGTGCCTGAGTACTAAAATGTAAATGCCGGGGCCAGTCTGCAGGTCTGTTCCCAGTGTAAGTAGGTCTGGGGAGGGATGCCAGTATCACCCTGGACATGATTACTGGTGACTGCATTTTATGAGTTATGTCATCATCATCAGCCTAGGCCAGACAGAACAGGCTAGGGTGGAAGGAGAGACGTTCAAGAGCTAACAAGGGGTCAGAGAAGGTGAAGTAGAGGGACTGCTGGATCGAACAAGCTAGCAAACAGCGGCCCCCAAACAGATGAGCTCCCAGCTCTGCCCAAAGTAAACAGGCAGAGAACACCAGCACTTCACCTTCCTGCTATGATTAAATTGCAGGCAGGGAACAAAAATATCTTTCCTTAATCTGCTGCCTTAGCTAAGCAGTGTACTCTTTCTAGCACCTCACTACAGTCCAATTTTTCTGCATGCTATTTCTTCTCCCTTTAATGGGTACCCTGGGCACAGGAAGCTATTTTGTTTTCCTTTTACATACTCAGTAACTAAGCAAAAAGGCATATAATGGATATTTAATACTTACGGAAATCTTGACCAGAGTTAGTCAATCTTCATCTTAGATCTTGGGGGCAGTCAGGGACCAGGCTTCACTTGGATCTCGTGTTTGCCTTCCTACTGCTGACTCAATTCCTTTCCAAGGCAACACGCCTGGATACAATCCAAAGAACTGGCTCCATTACTTTTAAAAACTCTGTCCACCTTTAACTGGCTAGAATAGGACTACTGGTCCTTGTCATGTGCTGTCCAGAATGAGGCTCAGAACCAGGGTTCAAGGAGTAGGCTGTGCTTTCCTGACCCTTAAGACTTCTCAAGGGCACCTGGATTGATATGCATGTCATGGACGAGAAGGGGGCTGGGATTTCAGCACACAACAGCCAGATCTGGGGATTTTCCAGCTGCCTTCTTGGCTAGTATTTTGCAGTCCATTTTGCACTGAAGGTTTTTGCTAAAATTGCCAAAGAGAAGTGGAAGAATAAGCTTTGCTAACAGAAAGGGAACTAAGAAATGCATAGATGTTGTCCTTTTAAAAGCACAAGAGAACATGATGAGGCCAGGGAAACATCTGCAGGGTCAATCTAGAGACCCCAGTGGGGAGGACAGTGAAGGCCACCCACATTAACAGGCTCAGCTTCAGCTCCACAGCCACCCAGGAAAGGTCCAAGGGCACCTCTTGCGTAACAACTTCACAACACAAGCCATTCACCTTCAGCTTCTGAAAGAGGCTGTCTGGCTTATTTTCTCAATACCGTTGATGATACTCTCAGAGAAGGTGAAGATTATAGCAAAATGGAGCCTCTAGTGGCTGTTCGTAAAATAAAAATGTTTTTCCTTCCAAAATAGGAATTGTTTTAGAGACAAGATGTTAAACTTTAACAGAAGATGAACCCTTGGATATTTCCAAGTGTCAAAATGGAAAGCTGAGGCTTGGCACCCGTAGCACAGTGGTTACGGCACCAGCCATATACACCAAGGGTGGTGGGTTCGAACCCGGCCTAGGCCAGCTAAACAATGACAACTGCAACAAAAAATAGTTGGGTGTTGTGGCGGGTGCCTGTAGTCCCAGCTACTTGGGAGGCTGAGGCAAGAGAATTTAGGCTTAAGCCCAAGAGTTTGAGGTTGCTGTGAGCTGTGATGCCACAGCATTCTACCAAGGGGGACATAATGACACTGTCTCCAAAAAATTTTTTTAAAAACGTTTTTGGATAGGGTCTCAACTCTGTCTCCTGGGCTAGAGTGCCGTGGCATCATCATAGCTTACTGCAACCTCAAACTCCCAGGCTTAAGTGATCCTGACACCTCAGCCTCCCAAAGTGCTAAGATTACAGGTGTGAGCCACTATACCAGGCCTAGTGAGAAGTCCCCCCCCACCCCTTTTCTTTTTTTGAGATAAGCATCTCCTTATTCTGGGCCTGGGCTAGAGTGTGATGGCCTCAGCCTAGCTCACAGCAACCTCAAATTCCTGGCTCAAGTGATTCTCTTGCCTCAGCCTCCCCAGTACCTGGGACTACAGGTACCCACCACTATGTCCAGTTAATATTTCTGGATTAAAAAAGAAAGAAACATTAGTAGAGACAGTGTTTCATTCTTGCTCAGGCTGGTCCTGAACTCCTAAACTCAAGGGATCCTCCCCCCTCAGCCTCCCAGAGTGCTATGACTACAGGTGTGAACTACTGGCTTTCTTTTTGTTTTAATGGAAGTTTTTGAGGCTAATACACAGTAACAATGTAGGGCGTCAGCCACATACACTGGGGCTGGTGAGTTTGAACATGGCCTGGGCCTGCCCAACAATGACAACTACAACCAAAAAAAAAAAAAAGCTGGGCATTGTGACAGGCGCCTACAGTCCCAGCTACTTGGGAGGCTGAGCCAAGAGAATCGTTTAAGCCCAAGGGTTGGAGGTTGTTGTGTGACACGATAGCACTGTATCAAGGGTGACATAGTTGAGACCCTGGAGTGATAGTTCGCCCCAACCTCAAATTCCTGAGCTCAAGCAATCCTCTTGCCTCAAACTGGCCTGGCTAGTTTTTCTATTTTTAGTAGAGATGGGGGGTGGGTGTCTTGCTCTTACTCAGGCTGGTCTCAAACTCCTGAGCTCAAGCAGTCCACCTGCCTCAGTCTCCCAGAGTGTTTAGATTAAATGTGTGAGCCACCACATCTAGCCCATGCCAAGTTCTATAACACTTGACCAGTGGAAGGTACTAATGTATTTTACTGCTGTTTTTGGTCACAAGAAGTAACTCTAGAGACACTCTAAATGGCATTTAGCTAAGTTAGAGCTTATCATTTGCCCAAAAAAACTCTGTTTTTTATTTGGTGAGAAACTCATGTCATGGTAAGGGGAGGGGATATGCTTGAGAATCTAAAAATTAGAAACCTAAGTGTTTTATTATTTTTTTTTTTAAAGAAAACCCAAGTGTCTTAAAGATTATGTGTTAATATGCACAAGGAGTGGGGCTGTTGATGCCATCCAAGACAGGGAGGCTGCTGGACTGGGCTCCGCAGAAGCTGGCAGGGCAGTGAAAGATGCCAGGTCAGAAAAAAGTGACCCGCTCATCTGCCCCATCAAGGCAGAAATAAATTAAGAAACTCAGATGAACAATTTGACTGGCATCACATCAGATCTGGGGTTTACTACTAATGATCTTCACTTTAAGTCTTTTGTTTCAGAAATTATGTGGAAATGGACCAGGTGGGATAGTTCATACCTGTATTCATAGCATTTTGGGAGGCCAAGGCAGGAGGATAACTTGAGGCCAGGAGTTTGAGGTATACTATAGTGAGCTATGATCAAACTATTGCACTCCAGCCTGGACTGAGCAAGACCTTGTCTCTCAAAAAAAATTACATAGAAATGCCGCTACTAAACCAATTGTAACTGCCATAAAATGTTTTACAGGAGAAAATTTAATAGAGCGGCTGAACCGTGAATAGAATCTTAGAAAAGCAACAGGATAAAAGTCTCAAAAATGTCAGCCATGTACACCCATAGTCCTAGCTACTCAGGAGCCTGAGACAGGAGGACTGCTTGAACCCAGGAGTTGGAGTAGGAGTTGCAGTGAGCTATGACAACACTACTGTGCTCTAGCCGGGGTGAGATAGCAAGACCCTGCCTCAGAGAAAAAAAAAAAATTACCCAAATAGTGTATCAATGAGGATAATATGACAGCGAACAACTGGAGATCAAAAGGGAAAGATGTTAAACTGCCCTAAAAGTGATAAATCTGAGAGAACAAATTTGGAAATTGTTACTACTCGTGGCTGAGTTTTTACGGGATTTGAATAGCACTTACAAGGCCAATTACAGATGCCCCTCAACTTTGAATGGAGTTATAGCCCAATAAACCCATCATAAGCTGAGAATATCTTAAATTGAAAATGTATTTAATATACCTAGACTACCTTCCAGGTGCTCCGAGCTCTTGCAGCAGCCTAAAGTTGGGCAAAATCATCTAATACCAAAGCCTGTTTTATAATGAAGTATTCAATTTCACCTCATGTAACTTACTTAATACTGAATGGTACTACGAGTACACAGCACCGTTTCTTTTTTTTTTTTGCAGTTTTTGGCCGGGGCTGTGCTTGAACCCACCACCTCTGGCATATGGGGCTGGCACCCTACTCCTTTGAGCCACAGGCACTGCCCTCTTTTTTTTGGCAGAGTGCTGTGACGTCATGGCTCACAGCAACCTCAAACTTGGGTTCAAGCAATCCTCTTGCCTCAGTCTCCCCAGTAGCTGAGATTACAGGCGCCTGCCACAATGCCCAGCTATTTTTATAGATAGGGTCTTGCTCAGGCTGGTCTTGAACCAGCTCAAGCAATCCACCAGCTTTGGCCTTCAAAGCATGGTTTCTACTGAATGTGTACTGCTTTTGCATCACTGTGAAGTAAAAGAAATCTTAAATATCATTGCAAGCCAACAACTATTTGTACTTAATAAAATAGGGCCATGGATTTTGGTGTCTTCCACCTCCAACCTTCAGCCTTCCAGGAACTCAAAATAAAATGAACTAACCCGCGTGAATGTAAAGCACCTGCCCATTAGTGGCTCCCTCTCCTGGCCACCTGGACTTCACAGATGGCTGGTGGCCCCACTCGTCTGTCCACCCCAGATCCTGGAAGGGGATCAAAATGTGTGCCCCAGGTGTGTAACATTCTAAAAGCAGGTGCCTTTACCAGCCACAGGGCTGGGGAGTGGCAGGTGCACAGGCAGGTGTTGCCGGGACCAGCTGAGAGAAGTCCTCTACCCCTGATGTTGTGTCTACGACTGCCAGTTTTTCAGTGGTTCTGAAGTTTTCTGCAAACCTTATGCACTATCACCTGCACAGGGCCCATGCCCTTCCCACCCCACCTTCCTGGATTTTTGATGAATCAGAATTGAGATGGGAGATGGCACTTTTGGGGGGAATGCCACTGTGTGCCAGTTCAAACCTTTGTCCTGATGGGGGACTGGGTTTGCCTGGTGGTAAAAGTGACACGTGGACACACCATACACCACAGCCTTGCTATTTTAAGAATGTACTTTATACAAAATAACCAGTTCATATGGAAATACATCTACAGACCTCCGAGGATCAAAAAGCTTTTTAAAAAGTTCTCTTAAAAAATTTTTCAACACACAATATTGAACTAACTATTGAGGTAAGTGTCGCTCTCAGTGAAACAGGGAATCAGCAGACCACGACAAAATATACACAATACAAAAATAAATAGCCTTCCCTTTTCCAGCGCTGGCCAGGAAGGTTTGCAGGACTTCTGCACCATGTGCCGAGACTGGTGGCGACTGACCTGGGCCCAGGGGCTGCATGCAGCTAGGGAAGGTCCCTGAGCCCCGGTGAGAGAAAGGCAGGGGCCACTCGGCTACTGAGTGGGGTTCAGCATTTCAATAATTTACGCAGTATTCACCCCAGTTCCCACCCTTCCCACCCCTTTCAAAAACACATGCAGGACAGCCAGCTGGTCCTCTGGCATTGCTACTTCAGTCAGCCCTCTCCTGTAGAACAAGAGGAGAGACTTAAGAAGTCCAACCCACACCTGGAGACCGTGGCTCCAAGTGTCTGTGTAGAGCAGAGAGACCCACACCCAGCCTGGAGACACAGCTTGTGTCACAACTGAATTTGAGAAATGGGATGCAGCATGTTCAATCTAACTCTGCTTTCCCAAAGGGAGGGCAAGGTGAGGCTGGTGTCTCCAGGCTGGGTGTGGATCTCTCTGCACATGGTGAAATCCAACCCACTGAGAAAGAAAAGGGAGCCCACCTTCTCATGCAGCAAGTGTCAACCACATCTCAGCTCCTAGAGATGTGAGCTGAACAGTCAGCCTCTGCACATTCAGCCCAACCCCACATCCTCACTGCAGGTGCTGCCCACATGGCTGTCTGCTAGACCCTGCCTCGTGGAAGCCCCGATCAAACAGCATGAGATCTGATAGTATATGGAACTGCTTTCTGGAATGGAGGTCCGTGAAGAATCTGTAGGGGGTGAACCAATAGACACAAAAGGTACAATGATGCTAGAAAATCCTAAGCTATTCATCTCTTTCAACACTGAGGTGTCTGGATGCCTGTCAGGATTCTGACACTGTTGAACTGTCCTTGCCTAGGGAATGCTGGAGTAAGCCTTCCTGTGAAATTTCAAATTAGGTCTCAAGGACAGCATCCTATTTACAGATGTTAACTTCCATTTAAAAAAATTTAACCAAGTAGTATGCATGGCAAGTTGTGGTGACTGCAAGAGGGATTTCCTGGGTTTGGGATGGCTCTAAGCAAACCCTTTGCAGGGGGAAGCACAATAGCAGAGTAGGTATCAGCAGGAGTAACAGTAACAAGCGCCAGTGAGGGCCATGGGATTCCGACACTGGATGCAGAGTAGTCAACATTTAAAGCTGAGGTTTGACCCAAACTACAGGTTTTACTTAAGGTTTTCAATAACATAAAGATGGGCATAAAAAAGTTTCCCCTTTGAGAGCAGTCTGACCTGGGCTCAGTGAGATAAAAGAACTGAATAATAAGCTCATGCATTCTACCAGAAGAAGTAAACTACCTGATTAAGGACTGATGGAGTGATTTGAATTTTATTACTAAGAAGTGCAATGGAAAGTTATGTAAAGAAGAATCCTGCGTATTCTTTCCTTATTTATTATCTTTCACTTTCATCCACCATAACAAATTTTAGCCTATTGCTCTTACTATATTTCTAATGAACAGATTCGGGGGTGGGGGGTGGGGGTGGGGGCAAAAAAAAACCAAAACAAAAACCAGAACTCTTACAAGAGGCTATACTTTTCTTTCTGGATCTTTTATTCCTCTTGGGCCTTGGGGAAACAAGTTTCTAACTTAACAATTCTAATGAACATTAACCATGAATGTTAAATCAAAGAAATGTGATGCTATTTCCAATTATCCATGGTCTCAGCTATCCCCTCTGGGGACCACTGAGGACCAGCACACTGCAAAGGTGACAGAGACCTACCTACAGGCTGAAGTGTCTATCCAGCCTGAGAGCAAATCTTCTTAGGACACTCTTCCACACTACTTTCTAATTGTAACATGTTACACAGCCATCATTTCCCTAATGGAAAAGATGGCAAACACACGTGCATCTGCTTTAAGACATTGCATTTGCTTAAGACACTTGGAAAGAAGTGCTAGAGGAGGAAGAAAAGGTGAGAAAAAAGATCCTGCTTTTGGGTGAGTAGATGGGGAGTTCACAGCAGCTCACAGTCCTGTTTGTTCCTGCAATCTTGCAGCTCCTGACAGCTGAGAGCAGTTCTGCACTTGAAGACTAGTCGAGGTTCAGGATGTACCATGGAGAAGAGGTGAAGCACTAACACCTGTAATGCATGACCAAATTACCACACAGGGAACAGCAAGGCTGACAACTGAACTCCTGTTCACAGTGTTAAAAATACAATTCAGCAGTTGGATTTCCTATTGCTCTTAAAATTTTCTCATCTGTCTAAAAACCTAGAAGAGAGACTAAGGATGAAGGAGTTAACTGATTTTTTCCCCAATATTGTTCACAGTATTTCTTTACCAACAGTAACTGGAGGTAGGGGGCTGGGGAAATGAGGAGAAAAGGTTACCTAGAGCAGTGTGCACACAGCTGCTCAAATGCCTTGAGAGAAGGAAAGGGTACAACCAGCCCAACTACTGGCTACAGTCCACTCCTACCCAGGCCTCTGGGTTATTCAGCACAAACCAAACCCCAACAGATTTACTGCCATGGGAAAAGGCCCCATGGTTACTGTCCTCCTGGTTAGGGAGTAGTCAAGAGCCTCCAATTCAAACCAGCATTAACAGGAAAAGAAAAAGTGGCCAAATAACCTTGCCCAGGCTGAACCAGCCCCAAATTACTTTTTTCCTTCTCCCTGTTTTTGCACAAAGACAAAACTGAAGCAGTAATGTTTCAACCACGTTAGCTTAGACTAGCTCAAGGGCAGACCAAATCTGACCTTTTTACTTTTTTAAAAAAAGATTATGTCAGTGATAGATTTCTAACAATTAGGATCCAATGAAAACACAGGCTCAAAACTCAATTCTCTTGCAAACACACCAAATTTAAAATTAAAAGTCTCTGAGAAAAATCTGTATTTTTGTGCCTTATAACTTAAGCATCTGTGTTCCCTACTCAACTCTGCCCATGCCCTAAGAAACACCACCAAGGTTAATAAGCATTCACTTAATGATATGAATTTCCATTATTGTAACTGACATTAGCGTCTTGGGTTCCATCTCTACAACATGGAAACAATTTGTTTCCTTTCTGATTGACATAATGTTTAGCAAAATGTAAATGTTGACAGTTCTGTTTCATTAAGGGTGCTGAAATTGGAAGCAAAGCACCCACAGCTGAATTTATGAGAAAACAGGGTAGATTAATATTTTATAGAGGCTTTTCTACCATCCCCCAAAATGCTTAAGAATATGCTATTCTTTACAAAACCCTATATATTCAGGACATTTTTCTTAATTTTTTTTTCGTTGTGGGATATTTAAAAGTTTAAAAAATAGGTCTTAACTTTGGTGACATCTTAACAAAAATTAAATACAGAATGCTAAACAGGGAGATTCCAGTGTAATTCATTCCTAAAACTGTAATAAAGCAATTTAATACTGTAAAATTGTTCCTATCACAGATATGATGTCCAAGAACTTGTTCCTGATAACTATATTAAATCACCATGACTGATTTTACTATGATTCACTCAAAATGAATAAAAACTACATATATTGAAATATTCCTAAATTCAAACTGTCAAATCTATAGAATATATTTTTCCTACTCAAACCTGTGCAATTTCTTTATTGATACTAACATATACAAACCTGAGTAGTCACTTCCACAAAATGAGATTCATGCCAGAACGCTTGTGTGATGCCTTCTACATCACAGCCCCAAGAGGTCTGTGAATAGGACAATTCATTTTATCTTCAATAAGTAAAACACTCTAGTGATCCCAATTCCTGACACTGGTTTACAACTATCTGGTAGGGCTGGTGGCAAAACCAGTCAGGGACATCATTTTCTCAAATCCAAGATTCGGGGCACCAGAGGGAGAGAACAGCCCATTCTTCTAGGCTGAAGCTTCTTGTAGGCCACAGGAGAGTACTCTGCCTCCAAACTGAGACAGAACGGTTAGGGGACAATGTAACTATTCTCTCTCAGGCTGCTTGGAAAGAAGGCCTTTAGCTTTTCAAGGCTGGCCAGCCACTAAGGAAACACAGTCAGTGAAATATTCCAAGATTAAACCTTTCTTACCCTCTCATCCAGCTCCCAAGTTTTCAGTGAAACATGATTGTAAACAGATAATGATCACTCCAGTGCTGTGCGTCCACCAGTTAGGACTCCCCTTTCTTCCACATCCCCACCCACCCTTCCCACTTTATGTACAATACATTCAACACCAACAAAAATTATTTTAAAAGGCAACATGAAAATTCTGTAAACTGGACCCAGCTCCAAAAACAATACTACGAGTAGTCCCTTCCCTAAATATATACCTGAGTTTAGCTGCTCATCAAAGTTTAAAAGCACCACTCCATTCTTGAGTACACCCCCTCCCCCAAGTTTAAAGTGATTTTCCCTGAAAAGAGTCTCAGGTTTGGAAAAGTCATCATTAACTCCAGGTTCACGTCTTCTTCTCAACTGTCTATGTCAGCTACGCAAGTCAGCCTGGACCCGGGACCTCCACAGGCTGTGTGAGTTGTCCATAGAGTGTACAGCTCGGCCCGGTGAGGCTCCAGCTCCTGGAAGGTGATTCACTGCAAAGGGTGGAGCAGGGTGATAGGAATAGAGATGGGCAATGATCACTCCCTCAGCTCTCCATGCCCCAGTCTTCATGTGCAGCTTTTCATTTCCTGGGTGGTTACTTCCTCCTTGGACTAGCTCTGAGAAAATAGACAAAACAAAGATGTTTTAAAGAAAATGTTAAATTGTATGAGCTGTTAAAAAAAAAAAAAAATTAAGCCAAACAGCTGTCTGGGCTCCTCTGCATCTGGGAAAACAGCCCGAGTGTGTCTCACTAGCCATAATCCATGTCCAGAGGGTGGGCTCCAGTGTCCTGGGCTTCCCGCTGCAGATGCCAACACCACTGAGACACTAGGACAGGGGTGGCGAACACGCGGCTAGAGCCGCATGCGGCTCCCGGCCAAAATGAATTTTGGCTCTTTGCCTCTTATCATTATTTTGTATACTGTGGCTCTTTGCCAAGTTTGGATTTTGTTATGCTGCTTCTGAGGAGGGA
>CAUYPK010045866.1:0-14363 GCA_963574355.1 Loris lydekkerianus
ACATTTATATTGTACATTTACTGAGTTTCACATATACCCTTGTAAGATGCACCGCAAGTGTAATCCCACCAATCACCCTCCCTCTGCCCACCTTCCCCCACCCAACCCCCAACCCTAGGGGGTACGGGCCAAGCACGGGGAAGGGCGGGGGGAGGTTTGGCTGGAGGGAGGGTAATGGGGGGGGGCCACATCTATGGTGCATGTTAGAATGGGTACAGGTGATTGCACTAATGTACACAGCTATGATTTAACAATAAAATAAAATAAAATAAAATAAAATAAAATAATAAAATAAAATAAAATAAAATAAAATAAAATAAAATAAAATAAAATAAAATAAAATAATATAAGCATAAACTGTGGAAACTGACAGTCTGGGTTCAAATCCTGGTTGTGTCACTAGTAGGTTATGTAACTTCTCTCTGCCTCAGTTTCTTTTTGTAACAAAGCTTCATTTTTATAAGTGATAATAATAATAATGACTATATCAAAGGTTAATTTATGAGTAGTAAAGAAGTTAATGTTTGTATTCAGTACAAGCTAAGCACACAGTGATTACTACATATACATTTATTAAATTTTTACATTCATATAGAACGTACAATAATAAAATCCTGAAAAAATTACATTTCATAATTTATAATATGTTCAGGAACTAACATTAAAAGTAAATAAGTAAAAAGTTGTATATGCTATACCTGTTTAGTAGTTTTATGAGTACCTTGAACCGTCCTTTTAGATTTTCCACCAGTTTGACATTTAGGTTTTCCTTCAAGACAACAAATAAATAAATAAGTACATATTCAGAATGACAGATACTATAAAACAGAACTACAGCAATTAGATAGTATAAAACTAAACTATACAAATCGCTCAGGCATACTAACACATCATCTCCTTCCAGAGAACACAGAACAGTATAGTCTATTCATGCTCAATATGAACTGATGTAAAGAAAGCAAACTTCCAAAGTCCTAGAGACTTTTATTGAACAGTTTGCTCAGAACAGAAATTAATCAACTTAAAGAAATCAGATACTCTTTTAACAACTTAAAAACAGGGCGGCACCTGTGGCTCAAAGGAATAGGGTGCCGTCCCCATATACCAGAGGTGGCAGGTTCAAACCCGGCCCTGGCGAAAAACTGCAAAGAAAAAAACAACTTAAAAACAAGGTCAAGTTACTGGTACTCCTCAATTTACATATAAGTCTGGAAAAACTTTGAATTTGAATTTTATTTCAACAATAATAATAAAACAATTTTTCACCATATAAAACCCCAATAAATAAAAATTAGTTTATCAGATTTATAAAATACACAACTTCATTTTGAAAAGGGAGGTTTTCAGTTCTCCATCTTTTTGCAGTCAGATACATTTTACTCACTTGTTCTTTTTAATAAGACAGACACCACTATATTGTAAACGCTCTATTTTTTTTTTTATTTCAGATTAATGTGAAAGTACAAATAATTAGGTTACAATGCTTCAGTTTGTTAGGTAGAGCCCCTATAAATACTCTACCCTTAACAGTAATTCAAAACAGGAATAGACTCAGCACCTGTGGCTTAAGTGGCTAAAGCACCAGCCAAATACACCTGAGCTGGAGGGTTCGAATCCAGCCCAGGCCTGACAAACAACAATAATGGCAGCAACAAAAAATAGCCGGGCATTGTGGTGGACGCCTGTAATCCCACATACTTGGGAGGCGGAAGCAAGTGAATCGCTTGAGCCCAGGAGTTGGAGGTTGCTGTGAGCTGTGATGCTACCGCACTCTATCCAGAGCTCTGTCTCAAAAAGAAAAAAGGAATAAAATTCTATAATGTATAAAAAATAATTTTCCTTTCTACAAAATAATTTTGGGACATACAAGTGGCAAAGTTTTAACAGTATAAAATAATTCTTACCAAAACCTATAAATGTTGGCCAGGCACGGTGGCTCATCCCTGTAATCCTAGCTCTCTGGGAGTCACGCAGGTGGATTGCCTGAGTTCACGAGACCAGCCTGAGCAAGAGCAAGAACCCTTCTCTAAAAATAGCCAGGCATTGTGGCGGGCACCTGTAGTCCCAGCTACTTGGGAGGCTGAGACAAAAGACTCACTTGAGCCCAAGAATTTGAGGTTGCTGTGAGCTATGATGCCACAGCACTCTACCTAGGGTGAGAAAGTAAGACTGTCTAAAAAAAATGAAAACCTATAAATGTTAACATTCTTCTTCATCATCATTATTATAGCTCTTTATAAAGATCTATTTCTCTGTGCTTATATTTTTATTATTTTGCAGTAAGGACAAATAAAGCTTTAAAATTATACTGGTCGTTTATTTTACATGCTTATATGAAAAATGAGGTTATGTATACATGTGTGATTTATATTTTCTTTCCTTTTATGTTTTTTGAGTAGAAATGATTAATAAAAATACCTTTAGACTATTTTGTATTCTGAATAACCCATGGAAAATGGGAAAATAAAATTTCATATAAAAATATTTATAATTCACAGTAACTATAAAACATTTTTATGTTTTATATTTTTACTTTTGTAGTAAATAGTGTTGGTATATATTTCTATCAAAGAAATAAAGTAGCAGTGAGCTTCTTATGGCAAGACTAGCTGGTAACAAGTTGAATTTCAAAAGATAAATTTGGCAGTCTCCACTGCTATTCCATATAGTAATGGAAGTTGTAGCCATCACAATCAGGCAAGAAAAGGCAATCAAGGGTATCCAAATAGGGTCCGAGGAGATCAAACTCTCACTCTTCACAAATGATATGATCCTATACCTAGAAAATCCCAGGGACTAAACTTCAAAACTCTTAGAAGTGATCAAGGAATACAGCAGCATCTCAGGATACAAAATCAATAGTGACAACTCAGTAGCTTTTATATATGCCAACAATAGTCAAGCTCAAAAAAACAATCCAAGACTCTATTCCCTTTACAATAGTGCCAAAGAAGATGAAATATCTTGGAATTTACCTTAAAAAGGACATGAAAGATCTCTATAAAGAGCACTATGAAACTCTAAGAAAAGAAATAGCTAAAGATGTTAACAAATGGTAAAACATACCATGCTCATGGCTGGGAAGAACAAACATTGTTAAAATGTCCATTCTACCCAAAGAAATCTACAGATTCAATTCAATCCCTAATAAAGCACCATTGTCATACTTTAATGAACTTGAAAAAAATAGTACTTCGTTTTATATGGAATCATAAAAAAACTCAAATACCAAATACATTACTCAGAAATAAGAACAAATTGGGAAGTATCATATTACCAGACTTCAAGCTATACTATAAATCGATAGTGATCAAAACAGTATGGTTTATGGAACAGAATAGAGAACCAAGAGATGAACCCAGCTGCTTATCATCATTTGATCTTCGACAAGCCTTTCAAAAATATTCAGTGGGGGAAAGACTCCCTATCTAACAAATGGTGCTGGGTGAACTGGCTGATGAACTGTAGAAGATTGAAACTGGACCCCCACCTTTAACCATTAACAAAAATTGATTCTCATTGGATAAAAGATTTAAACTTAAGACATGAAACTATAAAAATACTAAAAGAGAGTGCAGGGAAAACACGTGAAGAAATTGGCCTAGGAGAATATTTTATGAGGAGGACCTCCCTTCCCCAGGCAATTGAAGCAACACCAAAAATACATTACTGGGATCTGATCAAACTAAAAAGCTTTTGCACAGCTAAGAGCATAGTAAGGAAAGCAAACAGACTACCTTCAGAATGGGAGAAGATTTTTGCAGGTTATGCTTCTGACACAGGTCTGATAACTAGAATCTACAGAGAGCTCAAACTAATGAATAAGAAAAGAATAAATAACCCCGTTTCTATGTGGGCAAGAAACTTGAACAGAAACGTCTCTGATGAAGACAGGCACATGGCCTACAAACATATGAAAAAATGATCATCATTCTTAATCATCAGAGAAATGCAAATCAAAACCACTCTGAGATATCATCTAACTCCAGTAAGATTAGCCCACATCACAAAATCCCAAAACTACAGATGTTGGTGTGGATGCAGAGAGAAGGGTACCCTTCTACACTGCTGGTGGGAATGCAAGCTAATATGACCTTGTTGGAAAGAAGTTTGGATAACACACAAGGAACTAAAAGTAGACCTACCGTTCAATCCTCCAATTCCTCTACTAGATAGATACCCAGATGATCAAAAATTATTTTACAACAAAGACATCTGCACCAAAATGTTTACTGCAGCCCAATTCCTAATAGCCAAGGCATGGAAACAGCCCAAGTGCCCATCAACCCATGAATGGATTAACAAGTTGTGGTATATGTACACTATGGAATACTATGCAACCATAAAAAAGGATGGAGACTTCATATCGTTTATGTTTACCTGGATGGAACATATTTTTCTTAGTAAAGTATCTCAAGAATGGGGGAAAAAGTATCCAATATACTCAATACTACTACTACTATGAAATCAATATATAACCACCTACATACTCATACAAATGGCAAAACCTAACTATAGTCCAGAAAATAGAAGGAAACAGGAGAGAGAGGGGAGGGGGATATGGGACAAGGGAGGGTATTTGGGAGGACCTCACCTAATGTACATGATGCAATGGTACATTTCAAAACTATTAAGAAATGAGTATGATTGTGATGGATGTGTTACTTAGTTCAATGTAAACATTTCACATTGTATATCGAAGCAGTACCCTGAACCCCATAAGTGCATCAATGTACAGTTATGATTTAATAAAAAATAATTTAAAAAAAAGAAAAAGAAAAAATTACATATATTCCACACACTATATGTAAAAATAAATTACTAATGGATCAAAGATCTAAATGCAAAATAAAAGATTAGAATTTTTTAATTTTAAACAAAACTAAATGTAAAAGTAAATAAAAAAGAATAAAACATGGGTAAATTCTTATTGAGCTTACAACCCATCTTGTATGAGAATGTTCTCCAAGAATGATAAGAACATGTCTGATGGAAAAAGGAGACAACTTAAAGGGTCTCCCCACTTGCAACCACTACCTTCCTCGTCTCACAATCCCTGGCATTCTTCCTTTACAACTTGGGGCTGGCAGAATGGCTCCCGCCAAGAAGGGTGGCAAGAAGAAGAAACGCCATTCTGCATCAATGAGATGGTAGCCCAGTAATTCAACATTCACAAGCGCATCCATGGAGTGGGCTTCAAGAAGCATGCCCCTCGGGCATTCAAAGAAATCCGGAAATTTGCTCTGAAGGAGATGGGGACCCCAGATGTGTGCCCTGATAACCAGGCTCAATGAAGCGGTGTGGGCCAAAGGAATAAGGAATGTCCCATACCATATCTGTACACAATCATCCAGAAAATGTGATGAGGATAAAGATTCACCAAACAAGCTCTATACTTTGGTTACTTATGTACCTGTTACCACTTTCAAAAATCTATGAACAGTCAACATGGATGAGAACTAACTAGTGATTGTGAGATACATCAAAGTTATAAAACAAAAATAAAAGGTCTCCCATGAAGACAAATCTGGAAGAATTTGGGCATCAAAATAGAGAAATAGATTATAATCCATTAAATATCATAAGAAGCCATAAGTCTACCCAAATTTAAAATAAATAAAAATATATAAATACACACATAAAAGTCAAGAAGACAAGACAAGGCTCTTCCTTACACTAGAAGGCTAACTAATAAATGTGGAAGGAATGATGGATTTAGCATATCACCATTTTGCAACCACCAGAGTAGTAACTTAATAAGCCAAGAATTTTCAATGGAAGGTATAAGCAGTGTGTGGACTGTTTCAACAGAAACAATATTTATATAGCTTTAAACTATTTTAATTACAAAGGAAAACATTAGTTACCTCACAGTGGAGAAATTGGGCAGACACCACCTTAACCAACTGATTATAAAGTTAAACTCACTAATAGTGAGGTAAATAGATACCATGAGCCTCCTCTGATGCAGTGAAAAGGACACATCATTTATATAGAATTCCTACCAAAAATATAAACTTGCTAATCATGAAAGACATCAGAAAAGGCCAATTGTGAAGAATACTCTATAAGCCCCTAGAAAATTTCCAAGTGAGGTCTCCATTAGGACCCTCAAACCCCCTGTTTTCTGTACCCTTATTCAATCTTCTATACTGCCAGCAGCATTGACTTCCTACTACACCTAGCCAATAACTGGAGAGGATTTAAGAGAGAAGATATTTTTACCTAATTCAAATAATAATAATGAGAACTAAAGAAATTCCTTTTGTTTTCTAAAACAGTATAATAAGTTATACCTAATCATTGTAAATAGAGTTAATTTTTAAACCTTTTTTTCATTTTTACAAGAATTAAGAGAAAAAAATCTAAATTTCCTACAACTTTATTTTTTTTTAATTTCTTACAACTTTTTTTAAAAACCTCTAATGTGCCTGCCAGTCATAACACAAAAAACACAATTTCATTACTATCTGAAAGAGAAAAACTTTTATAAAACTATTTGCATATAAAAGAAATCAAATTATTTATTTCGTATGTACTAATTTCCCCAAGAGTTCTAATTATAAACAGTTTTCAGTCTGTCTACATTTAGGACTAAATATATCCTTCTAATTTACAACAAAATATTAAACTAATTTTTTTAATACACACCATCATCATCTTTGCTTTCTAGCGGAACACTCCAAGCTATCAGGTTTCTTGCTGTACGACCCTCCTCTGCAACTATTCTCCTTACTTTGTCATGACTGTTGGAGCGCTGGAATGAAGCCTGGATTTGGAAAAGAAAATATTTATTAGATTATTAGGTACTTGATTAGTCAACATATAGTGTGTATTTAACAAAGTTATTATTTCTTACACTATCTGTGAAAGGAAACACATAAAACTCATTTGGGATTTAAAAGTTTGTCAGAGAAAAGAAAGTCGTGTCTTTTTTTAAGTCTAAAAATAACAAATTTTACAACTTTAAAAATAAGTAATTTTTAAAATAAAGACTTGAAACAAAAACAATGTTTTTTGTTAAATTTTAAGCTTCTTTAATTTTGTGAAGGCAAAAAATGGAAACCTAACAAACACATGTATATGTAAAAATTCTTTTTTAAAAAGGTAACAGTCACCTCTTTCTTGCTAGGATGTGTTGTGACAATGCCCTTTGCTGCTATTTTTCTTTTAGTTACACTTCAGACTAGTGACGCATTAATGATTTCATCTAGTATTTACATTGTACCCCAAGCCATTTACTTGATTGCTTTCTTATATGTTTCCAATATTCAGAACTCTTAATAACTTAGAGTATTAAAAATGAAAAAAAATGGAGGAATAATTTTTGTGGGTTATGTGCACCTGCATCAGATTTTCAAATGACTTCATCTTGTTTTAAAATGTGTGTTTTTGTTTGTTTGTTTGTCTGTCTTTTCTAGTCAAATATATCCTGGCAGACTCTTGGTTAAAGTTAATGACTATGGCACCAATTTAGCATATACCTATTAAAGTAAGAGCAGAGATCAGATTAATTGTAAGGCATGAGTGTATTAAGTCAGGTTTGGGGAGCTGTCATGTCAAATAAACTGCTAGCATCAGATAGAGGTGAGTCAGTCCTTCTCCATCTTTTAACTTTGCCATCTGAAGCATGTAGCCTCTGAGGTCATGGCAACAGGGAAGAAAGAGAAATGTACAGCTGCCAAGAAATGGCATTAATTCTTCTCACTCACACCAGAAATAATAACATGGCTCCAATATAATTGTAAGGAAATTCAGTGAGTACCAAATCACAGGTAGAGTTTCTCCTTAAGAATTGAACACCAAATTCCTCTATATGCCATTTGAATTCTACTGCTTCCAGAAAAAGAAATCCCAGCCTAGCAGTTCTGTATCTTGAATTTTACAGCAAGTAGTAAAATCCTATGAATGAAATTCATAGCTGGAACACAGAACACTGGCAGGAGTTCACCTCCTGTAAAATAAGAGGAGCACACAAATATAAATGACTATATGTTTGATAACATGAAATATGTTATCCTCATTTATAGTAAGTGTGGAAAAAGCATAGTTTTTATAACTGTGAATCAGGGAATTTATTTTCTTTTAGTAAATAATAGCTATCAATAATTTATTAACCTCTATTAACTCTTAGCTAGAGCCAAATAAACATATTCCAAGGCATGAAAGTTTTAGTTACTGAATATATAGCTTGCTTGCAAGATCTGTATAGCTCTTTAACATTTTTAAAGGAGAGGAATTCTCAAAATCACAGGGAAAGATTTTTTGAATCTCAATCAAAGACTGGGTTTCAACTTTGTACAAAAATGTGTTAGACACCACATTGAGCTCTACTTTGCTGTTTATTTCCTTAAAATGTA
This sequence comes from Loris lydekkerianus, assembly GCA_963574355.1. NCBI lineage: Eukaryota > Metazoa > Chordata > Mammalia > Primates > Lorisidae > Loris > Loris lydekkerianus. The sequence goes on from CAUYPK010045866.1 coordinate 8,361, forward strand.
GACAATCTGCAAATTGATTGTCTGTGAAAGGTTGGAATAATATAAAATGAAGCCAAGTTGATAAAAACTGCCATAAAATAACTCCCAGTATTTGAAAGGTGAGAAGAAAAGTAACAAATGTTTTGTGTCTTTTGTGAAAGTCAACTAATTTGGATTTTTGATATATAATTGGTTCACTAAAAAAAAAGTTTTTATCATTGCTATTATGTACCAGGAGGTCACAATGAAAGTGATAAGTGAAATAATTTCTGTATAATTCCAGAAAACAAGCACAACACAGTCTGTGTTCATGTTTGGGCTGACGCTTCACTAAAATGTTAACCTTTCATCCAAATCTCTGTCCACACATGGAAATAGGAAATTAAGATAAGAAACTAAACTTTTAAAGTTTTTATTAAATATCTATTAAATTTTATACCATAGTTACTAACCAATTGTGACTCTAGAAAATATCCCTTTTGATATGTGTGTCTATATCTATATACATTACACAGTATGAAGAAATACACATGAGGAATCTGTGAAGGCCCAAAAGATTGAAAGTAGTTTGTGCATTTTTACTAATGACTTATTTTTCTTATGTAATATTTTTTTATTAATAAATTACATCTATATTTTCTTTCAGTTATAAAAGTAGTACATGCATATTGCAAAATATTTTGAAAATAAGAAAAAATAGAAAAAATAAAACCTATGAGTAAATATTTCAAGAAAGAACAAGTGGTTTAGTTGTTTATTTCTGATATTATTTCTAAGAACATAGCAATAATGTCAAAATTTGGACCATACTATATTTGCCTGAGAAATAACATTGATGCTCTTTGATTTAGGATGGGAATAAGTCCCAGTAAACCCATTGTTGGTCAAAAATATCATAAGTTGAAATGTATTAAAACATCAATAAACTTACCTTAAAGTTGAAAACATGTAGATTGAACCATTGTTAGTCAGAGATTATCTGTATATGGTCTTCAAAGAATGATTTTTAAAAGTTTCTATTTTAAATGCTTGAGGTGTATCTAAAATTTTTACTATTGTAATAAACTCTGCACTAAACATCTAAATATATGTCTTCATATTCCAGTTTTGATGTTTCTGTCTTGAGCTGGAATCTTGTCATAAGATAACATTCTGGCTCTTGACAGTAGCACTTTTGCCATCTTGATGCTGGCACTTTTGTCAAGTGGCAGCATCATTCCATAAAACAATTAGAATAATGTTTTAGTTCTTTTAAATTAATGAAACATGCACATTGCTCATAGTATTCTGTTATTAGCATTGAGAAACATATGATATAATTTATAAAGTTTTATGAGAAAAAGAAACTCACTACATGAAGAAACAAGATTTGCACTGAATAAAAAAATGTAAGATTTGTTTATGAGAAGATATTGCAGATATAGCATGGGATAAGTTGAGCAGCAAGTGTATGAATAAGAATAAAGTGGGAAAATGCTTGTAGGATGGTTTTAGATGGCAATGTATTCCTTCTTGAAGAGAAGGATAGTAAAATGAGGAAACAATTACAATTTATAGAATATGGAGAACAATTAGCACTTTAAGGGAGGAAAGAGCTGAGGAAGAAGATATTGCAGAAATGTTTAGAGTTTCTACTAAAATTGAAGTAGGAAGTGTAAGAAACATTAAGAAATCTGTTTTTTTTTTAGAATTAGTTAAGGAGATTACTCCAGCAACTAGTTAAAGAAACATAAAATATTAATACCAGAACTATAAAGACGTACAGCTATTCATTACAATTTCATACATGTTTTATCAATTTTTAGCCAGACTTTGTGCTAAACAGTCCAGATGTAAAAACTAACAAGAGGCAATCTCCATGTTTTGAGAACTTAGAGAGTACAGGGGGAAAGAGAGGTAATTATGAATAGAGTTTATAGAATAATACTGAGGTTATAATAGAGAAATTTTTCAGTTTAATAATGATGGTCTCAGTTGGAGGAAAACAGAGGAAGTGATCAAGTGTGTGTGGAGGTATCAAAGAAGACTCAGTGCAGAGGTGACAGAGTCCAGGGGTCTTTAGAAAGATGTATTGGGAGTGTATCAAGAGAAAAACTTCCATCAAGCATTCTAATCAGAGATAAAAAGCACATGCAGAAGCCTGTAAAGCATGTAAAGGCATGAAGATGCATTGCTCATTCAGCAGGACTGTTAATTCAGATTGACAAACTCAGGTGGAAAGCAATGCTTGCTCCTATTTTGAAAAGTCTTATAAGGAGTTTGTGTTTTATCCAGTTGTGTCAAAAACTCAATGAGAATTTTAAGCAGGGAATTAATGTCATCAGATATACATATGAGAAAGATAATCCTAGCCATAGAATGGGGAATTGGTTGGAAGAGGCAAGAATAAAAAACAGGGAGACCACAGAAGGACTAGAGCACACATTTCATGGAGGGCACTATTTCCCTCAGGGGGTGGAAACTGGTTAGGGGATAGGAATCAGATATTCGAATGGTTTGCAGAATCATTTGCACACCACCAAAGCTCAGTCCTACCCAATCAAATTTTATTACTTGGTATTTCATTTCTCTTTTAGAGAAAATAAATTTAATTTTGTTAGGAATAATACATTTAATTTAACATTTTAACTAAATAATGATGATTTTAAACTAAATTCTATTAAGCTTTTTCTCTCAGGAGAGGATAATGAATAAAGGTGGGAAGCACAGTGCTACAATATGATTCCAATGTTGTGAAAGATAATATTGAGAAGCTGAAACAAGAAATTTGAGGGAAGAAATTAAGTAGTGGATACAAGAAATATTTAAGGGTAAAAATTGTTAGTAAAACTGTGTTCAACATCACTTTTTAAAAATAATGATTATTGTTATCCAACTTGTGCTTTTTGTTCAAATTACAAGTATCCTAGCAACCCAAAAGTCTAGTAATCAAATCACATCTATAACCAAGTAGTCCCCCCATAACTGTGGTTTTGCTTTCTATGGTTTTGGTCATCTGCAATTAACTGTGAAAACTGAAATGGAAAATTTCAGAAAAAAATAATTCATAAGTTTTAAATTGTGGGACATTCTGAGCTACATGATGAAATCTCATGCCATCCTGCTCCAGCTCAACAAGGACTGGAGTCATCCCTTTGTACACATGTCCAACTGCAGATACTACCATCCTGCCAATCACTTGGTAGCTTGTCTAGTTGATCAGGCAAAAAACGTAATGTATATGGAGTTTGTGTTACCTGCCAAATGAGGCATCCACTAGGAGTCTTGGAATGTCCTCCACCACAATTCTAACAAACAACACACAAAATTTGATTTAGGTTTATTTTTTAGTTCCTTAAAAAAAAAAAAAAAGGACAATTAATTGGAAGGCCATCAAGCAAAATTAGGCCCATTGTGATTTTGTCCTGTCTCATGAGTCACATAAGCACTATTTTATTCATAGATAAGCAGCTAATGTAAGCTCCTACTTTAGAATTAGTTTGTGAAGAGAATCTCCTTTATTTTCCTCATGAATTTATTTATTTCTTAAATTTTGAGAGAGATATTTTAAGTGACAATCTCTGGTTACTACTCTTCAAATAGCTTAGTTTAGATGCTTGATCCTTATTAGTTTAGATGCTTAATCCTCTTAGTTTAGATACTTGATCAGCCTTATTTTGCAGCAGATGATTGAATTACACATGCCTGTAGAAAGTCCAAGAAATTCATTCTAAAGATGCAGAGAGGGTTTTATGAATGTTTACTGATGCCTATTTTATAACAGAAAAATAGTGTTCAATACAATACTAGGTAAATTAGTCATGGTACATTTATGTAACAAAAATCTACACAGCTATAAAAAGAATAATGTGTATACATATGTGTTTGTATTTATATATCCATGTATAATATATATATCATTTTTCAATATCCTGGATATACTTCAGATGAATGTATATGTCAATATTTCAGAGGAAGGATTTTATATGTGTCTATTGGGTCAAATGTCATAATCATATTATACAAATTTTCAATATTTCTATTAACTTTTAAGCTCCATGATACATTAGTTTTTGAGAAGTAAATTAAAATACCACCAACAAGTGGCCATTTCATTTATTCTATTAATCTAGACATTTTTACTTGATATAATTATGGTTGTATTGTTGAAATTTACAATATTACATAATGAACATTTGGCAATTTGTTCTTTTCATCTTTTTCAAGTGATCGTTTTTATTTCTTCTGCAATTTTTAACATTACAATTTTTATTTGACTCAACAAGGCCAAGTTTTGCCACCCATGTGAAACATTTGAGATTCTTGCATATTGATAGTAGGAGTGTAAATGTTACCACTGCTTTGTAAAGTTATATACCATATTTGAATGCAATAACAAAAATTGAATATGTGCATTTCTTATGATCTGCCAATCGTACTTCTAGATGTTTATTCAGCATGTACATGTCTACTAAGCCAATGTATACAAAAATATTCATGTAGAATTCTTTTATAATATCCTCAAAATTTAGTATAATATCCTAAAGCATCCATCAACAATAAATGAGGTGTATAAATTATAGTAAAGTGTACAATAGATATAATATACCAATAAGTATGAATAGTTGACTGCACAGATGAATTCTATGAATTTATTGATGAGTTAAAAAAATAAAACCTGACATATATACTTACAAGCAATACTAAATCACACAGCATTAAAAATTATGCTTAACTTTGAGGAGAAAAGTGGAGTATTAATTGAGAGCGTATAAGAGCTGGGCTTTAAAAAGCATGCAGTTTTTTCCATTGACTTTGCTGAAAATTACATAGTTTTTGTTTTGTAACTATTTATCAGTATGTACATTTATGTTTTCTATGTCATTTTACATATTTATAATACTCAATAATAAAAATTATAAAATAAAAATTTCAAGAAGTAAGAATGAATAAATACTTTTAAAACTATAGGTAATGAAAAATAAACATCTTGAGAGGATTAAAGATGGTGGCCGAGTAACAGCTTTCTTGCAACTGGGCACAGTGAGTCTGGGAAGACAGGACTCCAGGCATCTCTGGCCAGTAGGATCTGCCTATAATCATCCCGTTGAGGATACAGGGAGCCAGTAAGGGACTTCTGGACCCCAAGAGAAGGACAAAAACAGTAGAAAACTGGCAAGTGGTTGTGTGTGTTCGATTGACCTAATAACCCCAGCAACTATGAGTACAAGCAGCAGTGAGACTGCAAACCAGAAAGGTGTTACCTGTGAACTGTTATAGTGTTCTTTGACTTCGCACTCAGTTGAACAGCCTTGGGGAAAGATTGAGCAGGAGTGTGGAGAACTTTGGGCAATGTCTGGGGCCCCAGACTGAGCCACTGAGCTGGGCACAGGAAGTCATGGGGAAAAAAACTGCCCCGGCAAGCTCTGCCTTCAGGGTCCCAGAGCAAGGATCAGGCGGGACAAAGTAACCTAGTGACTGAGCAGCCTAAAGGCGGGGAGTGAGCAGCCGTACAGCCTTAATCCTTAGGGGCAAAGTGAGATGGTTTTGGCACACTGGAGCCTTGGGATGTTACCCTGGATAGTATGCCATGACATCACAGCTCATAGCAACCTCAAATTCCTGGACTTAGTGCCACCCAGACCTCCATAAGAGTTGTGCAGCTACCATGGTGACACACATGCACCGGACCTCCACATTCCCTGACCAGGAACTGCAAGAGCCACAAAACCCTGTGTCCTCCCTCCTGTGTCCTCCCAGCCTCCACACTAGCCCGTTCATCTGGCCAGGGACTCTGGTAGCTGTGTGCCCTCTGCAGCCCTCCCTGCCTCTGCGCAGAGCCCTACTCCTGGCCAGAGACTGCTGAAGCCTAGGGCTCACTGTGCCAAAGTCACTGGGTGCCAGGCACTCCCAGAACCACCAGCACCACCCCCAGCCCTTCTTGGATCCAGGTGTGTCACACACCGGAGCTATTTCCACAACCAGAACTCCCTAGCTAGAGAGGCCCCAGAAAAACTACACAGGGTCACTCCCTACGAAGATCCA
>CAUYPK010045869.1:0-45862 GCA_963574355.1 Loris lydekkerianus
TATACATTTAAATACATGATTACATTTACAATACATGATTGTTTGATATACTGTATACCATTAACATACCACATTAACCCATAGTATTCAATGGCAACTTTAATAAAGTGAATAAACCATTTAAGACAGTAAAGCATTGCAAATAAATGGTTAAAAATCCTGAATCCTTATACTCCAAAACCCCTGATTATAAGGATTCAGGATTTATAAACATTTATTTACAAGACTTTACTGCCTTAAATTGGGTTTTCACTTAATTAAATGTGCCATTAAATATTGTGGGTTAAATAGTTCAGTGGAATACAGTTCAGTTCAGCCGCCTACCTCTTCAGCTCAGCCGCGACTTGTGGACTGAGCTGAAGCACCGCCCCCTCAAGCAGACAATAGAAGACGACTGGAGACTACGTGCATTTGATTAGGTGCGCGCCCACAGAATCAAATAACCTGTATGGCCTGAGTATAAGCCGAGTTCGGGATTTTCGGCACAAAAACTCGGCTTATACTTGAGTATATACGGTAATCCTTTTTAAGAGAGAAACTATTCTCAGTATCAAAGAGAGAAAAACAATGTGACTAATGACTGTTTTTTCCTAATGTACTGAGATATAACTTACTAGTAATCTAGCAGTATTAATAACTGCTACTAAAACCTGCTACATCCTTGGTTTCCAACTATTTTACTACACAAGATTTCCAGCTATCTATTAGATATCCTTTTACTAGGATCGCAGGTATTCTGTTAGGAGTGTGAACTGTGTAGGCTTATTTACTTTTCACGAAGGATAGTAGTCAATTTAATTTTCATATGTCTAGATAGCTAAGTAATTTTCAATTTCTACAAGTAAAATATTTTACTAAAATTACTAAATATTATATTTCTGGGTTTACTTTTGAGAGTCCTGTGTCAAGATGTACAATTTCTTTCTTTCTCTCTCTCTCTCTCACAGACACACATACACATACACACACACACTTGAAATAAGAAAGATTCCATATTAAAACCAGCTTAAAATTACCACTGGACTCAGAAAACGTCAACAGTGTTCTATGTGTTTCTTTTAGTAATAAAACTTCATTGAAGACTGTACTGAGTTCTAAGAAGGAACAACCTACAGATGTAGTAAAAAAAAATAGAGCTGTTTTTATTTCTACACACCTTAGATACTCATTTTATAAAGAAATGGTAATTTTAGTGTGGTTTGGCTCTAAATTGGTGCTGGGTGAATAGTTCAGAGGGGGAAAAGTACCTTCAGCCATCTTGATTTCATTTGCAAACCTAAATTTAAATAGAAATGTGTAGAAACAAAACTACATTTAAATGGGATGGGTATGAATTATTGAAGGACTTAAAACCTGAAATATTATATTGTAGCATAAAAATGTATGCCCTATCCTGATAATATTTCTTCCAGGACAGCTGTATTTTCTGTAAGTTTTTTTTTGTTTGTTTGTTTGTTTGTTTGTTTTTAGACTCTTCTTGATTTTTATTACTGAACTTGACCTAAGAACCTATGCTTGATTAGATTTTTGAGCAATTAATTTTAAAATTGTCATTAATATTTATTAAATATTGAGGAAGAACTAAATTTTAGTTGCATGCCCCTGTGTTTCATTTCTTAAATTAAAATGTATGCCCTTATTTTAGCAATATTATAGTTTATTCAGTATGTTTTCCCCTATTTTAATGGATTAAACAAAAACATTAAATCATATCTTAAATACACATTATTCATGGTTTATGTTCAGCAATCGAATTTAAGTCCTTGAAGTGATCTCAATTAACCTTCTATTTCAGCTGACACATCTGAGTGATAGGTTTTTCTACACAACAGAGATATAAACAACTTTAAAATTTAATAGATTTGTGAATTCAGAACTAGTTATGTATATGCTTTCTAAAAAGAATATTTTCAATTTCATAGAAAAAAACTGACCTCTAAGATTATAGAATCTCATATAAAAGAAAAGTAAGTTTACCTTGAGTCAGGGGAGGACTTTTGTAAAAGCGTAGCTGGTTGGTGCTTGAGTTTTAAGGCCTCTCACATTTGTCCTGATCTGAGATGCCATCATCTGAGGGCTGGTGGTCTCAGCTCTCCTGCCCGCCTAGGAAAATTCAAAGCCCCAGAGCACCTTCTATGTCTGCTGCCTCCGGTGGTCTCTCTGCATTGCCTTTCTGACAACCTCTTCAGGATAACTGGACTCTTAATTTATTGGCTCAGGTCTGTCAAGATGAATCTTAAAAAAGAAAACAATAGAAGCATTATTTCCTAACCTAGCCCCAGGAAATGTCACGATCTTAATTCTCTTATATGAGAGTCACTATCTGACTAACCCTGCAGGATGGAGGAGGAATTGGGCTCTGCCTTTGGGGGAAAGGGTATTTTAAAACCATCCCACACAGTGGTTTCAAGGCAATGCTTTTAGCCATCTAGGAACTGTTTATATTTTTTCCCCCAGGATCCTGGGTACTCTTTGAATCTGAGGTTGTTAAATTAGTGAAGTTTCACTGTGTGTGTGACTAAAGTACTACGCAAGAATCTGATTTTCAGAATGAAAGAAAAGAATTTCTTTTTCTCTGCAGGACACCTTGCTTTCCGGGGAACTCCACCTGGAAACCCACTTATTTCTGAGAGCTGTATTACTATTTCTCCGACTTTCTACATACAAAAGAAAATCAACATTTTGCTCAAATTCATGTTTCTTACCTAATTTTTCTTTTTTACTTTTTAATAAGGACCACAATTTAAGTTGTATCTTTGTATAATAAATAAAATATAATTACAAAATTAGCTCAAACTTAAATAATAAAGTTAATAATATCCCCTTAATTAGCAAATAAAGTACTTGCCTGATAAACATTTGTTTATATCATTCTTTTCTGATGTCTATCGTAAAACTGAACATTTGGAGTATTTGACATTAATTCAAAGAAAAATTAAGGATTTTATGAAAATCAACTGCTCTTGCTGCTGTTATGTTTTTGGCTCCATTTCAATACACTTTATTTTGGTATTTTTGCTGGATAAAAATGATGCATCATAACATAAATATGCTTATTCTAATTTTGTGTACATTTTACTCTGTGACTTTGAAAACATGATTTGCCATATTTCAGATCCACAGTAGAATAGAGAGGAATGTTTATGAAATATTAAATGAATAGATTAAGAAACTTCTCTTCGCCAGACATTTCGTTTCTTGCCTCTTTCTTCTTAGTGTCTTTTCCTTTTGGCTTATAGTTTTACAGTTTTCTTCCATTCTTTAAAAATCAAAGCAAGTGAATAAATTCTTCCTTAGACCCTGGCATCTTATTATACCTCCTGCTCTACCTCTCTTTCCCCTCTCTTAGTGTTGAGAGAGTAACCCAGACTTGCTTTGTCCACCTTTTCTTTCCATCTGCTTATTAGCCCTCTGTGTTCTGATTTCCCCAGCTGTCATTGACTGGAAATTGCTCTTGATCACGAATTAGGAGTTAGCAAATGCCATCATCCTCTGTGGCACTTGACCTCTTTGCACATTCTCTTACTACTTTCTCTTAGTTTTCCTTTAACTTGTGTGGTTCAATATTTCCTGAGTTCTTACTCAATCTCGTTCCCCACCCCCCCTTCTATTTTTATAACCCTAGAATTTTCTATTTATTCCCTTCTCATTCTGTATCACATTCCTAAAGAAATCAATCTCTGGGTGAAAAACTTCAAAATTCTTACCTTCAGAGCATAATTTTTTTCTCTGGAACCCTAATCGTACCTACTTGACATACCTGCCTTTTTACAACACTCCTGAAATATGCATAGGATATATAAACACACACTTTTATTCCAACAATCTGTTTTTCTCTTTGCTTTCTTCTAATTAGTAACATTATCAGTCTTCACCTTTACTTTGCCTCACAACCTACCTCCAGTCATCAACTTCTAGGAATTTAAATTTCCTAAATATTTCACTGGGCACTCTTTTCTAACCTCATTGCTGTCACTTCTGGTTGTGTCCTCACGTTATGTTGCCAGGACTGTCTTCCCATCCTCTTAACATGCCCACAGTGCTGTAATGTAGAGCTAAGATTGAGCCCAGGTCCACCTGATTCTGTGTTCCTACGATCAGTTACTAGACTGCCTGTTTTTCAAAGTAAAAGCAGGTCGAGAACCAAAGCTGAACTTGCAAGATTGTTTCAGCAATCACTGAACTGAAATAATTTATTCAGTAATTTAAATTATTTCTTTATAAATTATTTTAAGTAGTTACCCTCATTTTATTCTGTGTGTAAAACGTTTATGTTTACAGAATCAGATTCATGAATCATCTGTATATTCAACAAGCAGTTATTAATTATCTTGTTAAGTTAAGTAACCACTCCACACAACTCAGTCTCATGAAAGAGATAGGTTTGTAAACAAATAACCTACACTGCAGTGGAGTAAGTGCTAAACAAAGCAATGCAACAAAGCTGGGAGAGCCCTGAGAAGGGACTAGCATCCATGTAGGAGAATTGAAAGATGTTACAGAGGAAGAGTTGTATAAAGCTGGATTTAGAAGAAAAGTAAAGACCTGTGTGACAAATAATTGAGAGGAGGATGTTTAGACAGAGAACCATGCCAGCAAGAGCAGGCCTGGCCTGTTCCATGATAGAGAACAGTAGGACCATGCATCTTGGACTTTATGTACGTGGGAATTTATTGAATGTGTTTAGACAGAGGAATCACTTAAGTACATTTGTGTTCACTTAGGTAATTCTTTTATTTTTATTTTTGAGACAGTCTCACTATGTTGCCCTCGGAATAGTGCCAGGGTGTCACAGCTCACAGCAACCTCAAATTCTTGGGGTTAAGCAATTCTTTTTGCCTCAGCCTCCCAAGTAGCTGGGACTACAGGTGCCTGCCACAAGCCCCGGCTGTTTTTTCTTGTAGTTGTCATTGTTGTTTAGCTGGCCTGGGCCGGGTTCAAACCCGTGAACCTCAGTGCATGTGGCTGGCGCTTTAACCACTGTGCTACGGGTGCTGAGCCTCACTTAGGTAATTATAAACACGTGTGGGGCAAATTGGAAAGGCAAGAGATGGAGGCCAGGATATTGATTTAGAGCAGCGGTTCTCAACCTGTGGGTCGCGACCCCTTTGTAACAATGAAAATACATCCTGCATATCAGATATTTACATTACCATTCATAACAGTAGCAGGATTAGAGTTATGAAGTAGCAATGAAAATAATTTTATGGTTGGGGGTCATCACAACATGAGGAATATATTAAAGTGTTGCTGCCTTAGTTGGCATTAGGAAGGTTGAGAACCACTGATTTAGAGGCTGGTACAAAAATCTGGTAAGAACCCAGACTAAGATGTTGACTTTGCAAAGAAGTAAGAAGAAAAAAAAGCCATAAGAACTGATCAACAATATATTGTGAATAAAGGTCTAAATTCTACATATGCACATTGTATTTTTGTTTTAAACTGTAGACATGGGATGTAGAGCTTGAAAGATCTGCAGAATCCTGGGCTGAGACGTGCGTGTGGGAACACGGACCTGCAGGCTTGCTTCCATCAATTGGACAGAACTTGGGAGCACACTGGGGAAGGTATCTGAAAGCACAGCTTTTTGTTTCTGAAAACATAAGTGTCTGAAATGAAATATTATTAATTCATTATTGCAAACTTTCAAAAACTTGGTGCCCAAAAGAAAAAAAAATTACGAGACAGATAACAAAAACTCCCTGAGTACTCAGCAGTTTTTACTTAGTTTTATTTGAAATCATTGATATATTAGTAATGTAATAAGTAATGTATTTAACATTAGTAACGTATACAAAAATAAATTTCTTCCAAACTTCACTGATGTATTTTGCGGTATTTCATTTGACGTTTTCTGTAACTTAATTTGCTTTGTGGTTATTTTCTTTCTAATAGATATAGGCCCCCAACATTTCATGTACAAGCATGGTATGATGAAGTGAGAGACTTTAGCTACCCGTATGAACATGAGTGCAATCCATATTGTCCATTCAGATGTTCTGGACCTGTCTGTACACATTATACACAGGTATGTTTGGGGTGTATATATACCATTCCTCCAAATTAATTTTGTGGAATTATGGGAGGACTTAGGGTACTGAACTTGTGTCTTGTCTTACATCATTTGTATGATTATTTAAAAACATATGGTTATCGATTAAACAGAATAGGCTTACAAATTTCTACAAACAATAATAATAATTAAAAGCTCAAACAGCTACTTAAAAAGACATATTTCAAGTATTTTCCATATGAAACATTTTTAATATGCCTCCAATAAATATATATGGAGAGATTTATTGTCTTTAAAGTCAAAGTTTTATCCCGAGGAATAAAAATATAGTTTTATTTGCCAATGGTATTCAATCCTTACATGTATGCAGCATTTTTTTTTTAATATTTAGTGTTCACATTTTGTATGCTTTAAACTAAATCAGACAACAAAAGACTGGTTCAATGAGATAAAGCCCAATACTCAGCTGAGTTTGCAGAATTTCTGTGCCCTATCACCAGTGAATGTGAAGCAGATGTATCCATCTGTATGCTCTTATGGTGACAGGATTAAGATCAGCATTAAACTTCCTAATAACCACTGCACAGTGAAAAGATTGTGTTATATGAGGAATTTGAACTCTGAAATTTTTTCCTCTAGGATGTTCAGAATGTGAAATTCTGTTCCTTTGTAAGGCAAGTTTCTTCATAGGAACATTATTTTGACATTTAGGCTTGTGAGCATATAACTTTTGAATATTGTTTGAAAATGCTTGCATTTTATAGCCACCTATAATTATTTGCCTGTAGAGCTCTTTCTTCAGTTGAATTAGGCACTTCTCAAAGTCTCAGGAAAAAATACCCTTTTAATACTGATTTAATGTTGGTTTTTCAAGTTCAGATTTTATACATTTTTCTTTCTTATTTCATCTCAATGTGCTTTTTCTGAGTCTATCTTTTCTCTAATGTAGGTGGTATGGGCAACAAGTAGCAGAATAGGCTGTGCCATTAACTTGTGTCATAACATGAACATCTGGGGTCAGATATGGCCCAAAGCCGTCTACTTGGTGTGCAATTACTCTCCAAAGTAAGTAGACAAAACACTGTGTTCAGCTGTAAATTTTTCGTAACATGAAAGTAATTTTACATTTCTGATTTTTTCCCATTTTCAATGTGTGTTGTTTAGGAAAATGTATTGTTTTAATTCAGCTTATTTGATATGGAAATAGTTATAGTTACCTGATACATAAAGTCAAATGCTTAAAGGAAACATGACATTTGAAAATATAATTTTTGTGAAGAAGGAATTATATTTGTATAGTTTCACTCGTTTCAGTATACTATTCCATAAATATTTAATAACTTTGATTTATTAGAGTTTGGCCACTATTAAATAACTGAGAAATGTATTTTCATCTGTGTAAAGACCATTTGAGTGATTACATTTAAAACATTACACACAAGTATAAGAGCTGTGTAGTCTCACTCTGTCACCCTGGGTAGAGTGTTGTGGCATCAATTCTATTTTTAGTAGAGATGGGTTTTCTATCTTGCTCAGGCTGGTCTTGAACTCCTGAGCTCAAGCAATCTGCACACTTCTGCTTCTTAGAGTGCTGGGATTACAGGCGTGTCCACTGCACCCAGCCAGATCTGTTTTTATTGAAACAAGTGGAGTGCTTGTAATTAGAAGCAAGAGTTTGGTTTTCTACAGAAGTTTGATTTCATAATTTTTGACTACATGTGTAGCAAAGTACTTCAAAAATTTTCAAAAGAATGAGACAGTAATTTAAATTTAAACCCAGTAACAAAAAGACTCTATATTAAAAGAAATAAATGTCTTAAATCTCTATACAAAAGTAATTACTTGAATATTGGAATATAGTGCTGTGTTGCAATATCTTATAAATTATGCTGTTAGACTTCTCCTTGACATTTAGGTTTGTAAGGATGCAACACTTGAATTATTTAGTAAATTTCTCAATCATCTCTTGAAGGGGAAACTGGTGGGGTCACGCCCCTTACAAACATGGACGACCCTGTTCTGCTTGCCCACCTAGTTTTGGAGGGGGCTGTAGAGAGAATCTGTGCTACAAGGGTAAGTTCTGTTATGTTGTAACATTCACTCAATTTATATTTTAATATAGCTTCTGCATTACGTGTGTTAAAAAAGCCAATGTGCACTTAATTATTGCATGAAAAATTTCCAGAACTTTATTTCATATATTTTGAAAAAAACTTTCAGAAATATTTGTATTATTAAGTCTTACTATACCAGTATAAGTTTAAAAGAAAGTTTCATTATTTCAGATAACTACTTCTAATTTTCCTTTGACCCCAGCGTGACAAGTGTACTGATATTGTTAAAAGTCAACTTGTTGTATTGTTGACTAGCATTATTCCATAACTGCAATTGTTTTTGAAGGATTTAGCAAGTTGTTTTTAGCGCTTTAAAAGTTTTTGCCAAAATCCCCCTTTGTATATCTTAATGAACCATGCTCAATGCATTTTACTGATTCTACATTTCTTTCTACAATGTGGTTTTTCATGCTAAAATAATGAAAAAAGTATACTAGTAATGTAAAACTGCCATAAAAGTAGTGTTATCACATTCATTTGATAACTTGAAAAGTACATATATGTATGGTGTCTGTAGCATATGGAGATAAATTGAATATAACAGAAGTTTGTGGAAAGTCATACTCTTGGGCATTGAAGTGAACATTTTACGGCCATGTACTTTTTTCTTAATGATTATTTAATGAGCAAAAATGTAGACTGAATGTATTAGAAAATATTTGAATAATGGCAGCCCCTTTCAGTGCTCCTAATGAGATGTGTCTCTTTTCTCCCTCATAACTAAACGCTAAATGAGCTATAAGGTGTGGACCCTTAGTACTCAGATGTGTCCCTCTGTTGTATAAGGGGTTTTTAAATTCTTGGAAACATTTGCACCATTTTTTTATTGTATCAACGTCTACCCCTAAAGCCTCCAAACTATCTGCTCCTTTACCGATATTTTACATAAAACTGACTTTCCTCTGCTTATGACTTTACACTTTCTCTTTTTTCCTGCGTTCTGAGTTCTAGGACACATGAAAACAACACCTTTTTCCGAAGGTGCACTGTCAAACCCTTGGTAAATCTGGAAAAAGAATTGAATTCAGAGTTTGGAGTTATTCTCCATTATGAGGTTTAAGTTTCTACACATTGAGTTTCCTTCTAAAAGAGAAAAAACCTTTCCATGGAAATGGATATTGTAGTAAATAACAAGCATGTCATTATTTCTATAGACCAGATTTCTATTTGGGAAAATTTTGAATGTGATTCTTTGAAAATATTGAGAGAATAAGATCTGTATGTATTTATTTATTTTTAAGACAGAGTCTCACTCTGACAATTTTATTTGGGAAAACAAATGCAACATTACTAAACCCTGACTTCATTAGATCACTGTGTAGATTTCATAGCGTCACTGTGAAAACAAAATACTGATAGTGTGTTGAAATATAAGGAAATTTAGTTTAAAAGTGACTCCATTGAATATTAGCCCCAAACTAGCATAAAGGAAGCAGGGGCTCCAAGGCCAATGTAAACCCTTCATTTGTTCCAATGCCATAGTTTAGATCACTGCCTGAAACCAAAACCTGTGCCAGCATTCGTGCCGATTTTCCTAGTTTTAAATGTTAAATGGGAATATCAAAGTATATCATTGTATGGTCACTTCTTCAAATATGACATGGCATTAATATTTCTCAAATGCTCTTTCTCTAACAGAAGGGTCAGACAGGTATTATCCTCCACGGGAAGAAGAAACAAATGAAATTGAACGGCAGCAGACACCAGTCCATGACACCCACGTTCGGACAAGATCAGATGATAGTAACAGAAATGAAGTAATAAGCACGCAGCAAATGTGTAAGACCCCTGCATTATTTATTTATTTTTGGGACAGAATCTCACTTTCTTGCCCTTGGTAGAGAGCGGTGGCATCATAGCTCACTGCAACCTCAAACTCTTGGGCTCAAGCAATCCACTTGCCCCACCTCCCGAGTAGCTGGGACTACAGGCGCCTGCCACAGTGGCCAACTATTTTTTAGAGACAAGGTCTTGCTCTTTCTCAGGCTGGTCTCGAACTCCTGAGCTCAGGCAATCCACCTGCCCAGCCTCCCAGAGTGCTAGGATTCCAGATGTGAGCATTGCAATTTTATATGCATAAAAATTATATGGCATATCCCTCAAGGTAATATTAATTTGAATATTTGTAGAATGGAATAAACTTGTTGTTGCAATATATATAGCAAATTAGAGCATAACTAATTAATTTGGTATTTTATTTTGTATTTTTCCTTTTAGCCCAAATTGTTTCTTGTGAAGTAAGATTAAGAGATCAGTGTAAAGGAACAACTTGTAATAGGTAATTTTTTTTATTATTCTGAAAATTAACTGACAAAATGTAAGATATATTTTTATTTCATACTGACATTCAAATAAATTAAATTTTGTTTCCAATTATATTCATTTAGGTATGAATGTCCTGCTGGATGTTTGGATAGTAAAGCTAAAGTTATTGGCAGTGTACATTATGAAATGGTAAGTATTATAAATGTAATTATTTGGGATAATACTTGATTTTTTTAATGTGAACAATAACCTATATAAGTAACCTATATAAGTATAGATATTTTGTTCAGAAATATCTTATGTCATTTAAACTCATATAAATAGTAAGTAACTGTGCCTTATGCAGAAGCCTAATATTTTAACATCCTTTGATCTCCTTTTCTCCAAGCAATCCAGCATCTGCAGAGCAGCAATTCATTATGGTATAATAGACAATGATGGTGGTTGGGTAGATATCACGAGACAAGGAAGAAAACATTATTTCATCAAATCCAATAGAAATGGTATTCAAACAATTGGGTAAGTACCCAGATGATCTTTTGGACCAGATGATTTTAAATTGTAATGATAAGCCATTCTTTAGAGGAAAGCACAGAAGAATTTAATTTAAGAAAAGTTAATGTTTTTCCAAGTTCATTTTAGCTACATAATTTCCATAGACAAAAAGAAGAAATAGCATCTGAATTCAAAGTTAAAACTCTTTTGCTTATAATAGGCATGAGGATACTCCAGATTTCCAAGTTTAAGTAAGAAGTAGAAGTATGTATAAATTTGCAGTTAATTCCCAATGTAAAGCAGTACATTTTTTTAACTGTGACAGACTAATACCCCACAAAAGGTTAGCTTGCATATTCTCCCTGCCCTGTTTAGGGAAAATGCCTTATTTCATGCAATAGTAACTTTGTTGAATTACTGTTAACATGACATTAAATACTGTAATGTTAAATTACATTAATGGGTAAAAAAGCATTTTGAAAAATTCTCTAGATACGTAATATGATGTCTGTCATCTTTTTATTATCCATTTAAATGTAATTTAACTCAAAAACATTGGTTATCTTTTCAGATGTTTCTCATATTAAGTATACTAAATACCTTATTCTATAACACTGTGAATTTTATATGTACTTGATAGAAAGTAGAAAGATACAGGCATTTGAAATGTTTTTGTAGTGTCTCTTCTAAGCAAAACAGTAAACATTATTGAACCTCATACAGATGCCTTTTTTTAAGATATATGACATACTCTCTTTTCTTTGTAACTATACAATTGCATGGAACTTCCCAGTGGGGTTAACTATATAAACAATCAAAAACTCTTGAAAATTTGTGGATTGACTTCCTGTGTATACAGTTTTGTTCAAAGGTCTGAAGTGGGTTTTCAGCCATTAACAATAACTCTTTTTTAGTAAAAGTTTAACATTAAATTTTAGGCTAACAGAAATAAACGATTGTTGAAATGTTATATCTTCAGTCCTGAACTAATGTTCAGAATGTTTAAGTACCACCATAAAGACACCTTACCTTTTGTGATAGATTTTTTTTTGCTGAAAATATGGGTATACACAAACCAATTAATATTTTGACATATGAGTGATACCTAATCTTATATTTCTGTTTTTTTAATAATGCATACAATGAGAAGAAGGTCATTCCTATATTACAGACAATTTACTAGGCTCTAGGGGGAAACATGAATAATGCCTATTTCCTAAGGTACTTATTAATTTGTAGTCTTTTACAACATTGCTTTGTATTTACTATTGTGAAGTATTAAATAGTTTGATTCTATGGAGATGGGGACTAGTATTTGAGTTTTAATTTTTATAGAAAACAAATACACAGGGTGGCCATAAAGTTTGTGTGTAATTTTAAATACATACATATATATATGCATATGTATATATGTATATATGATATTAGGATATATAGAATGTGTATTTCTTTATCCTATTATCTATATATTTTTGAAATTAATAATGATGAGAACAGCCTCTAAGATTAAGAATAGATTGATTTGGTTCATACATGACTGTTTTATGAATTTAGCATAAAATTGTTGATATATTCTGATATCATTACTTATGTAGTTACTTTATTTTATTTTTATTTTTCCAAAGTAAGGCAAATTTTATTGAAGAAAAATAAGATAGACTTACAGAATTAGAAAGTTTACAAAGCAGGATATGTTCACCACAGACAGTGAACAGGTCTCCATTGCCAGGGCAAGTAGGCAAAGAGCCCCTGTATGGGTATTTTAATAAAAATATGTTTTTAAGTGAAGTATGCATAGACATAAAATACCAGAAATTACGCTTCTGATGATGCCTATAAGAAAATGATGAACATTTCTTGTTATCTTCAGCAAATACCAGTCTGCTAATTCCTTCACAGTCTCTAAAGTAACAGGTTAGTACATTTCCCATCTTATTTTCTTACACCTGTATAGCATGTTATCGCTTTCACTTACTGTTTTGTGTTTTATTTCCCCAGTTCAAGCTGTGACTTGTGAAACAACTGTAGAACAGCTCTGTCCATTTCATAAGCCTGCTTCACATTGCCCAAGGTAATGTTTTCTAGATTTTGTCTCTCTTTCTTTTTTAAACCAGTGAACATATATGGGCTTTGGCACTGTGATAATTGTTTTTGGCTGAATTTCTTGCATCTCTGGGATTCAAAGGGTGTGTAATCCTGCCCTGCTAAGCGAGAGGAAGTAATGGACTATCTCAGCCACATGGACTCCAGGCATACCTAATATGTTTTCTAATGCAAAAAGCACTTTCTCTTAGTCCATAGTATCAGGGCGTATGACTGTCATCTGTGTGTTCACCTGTGCTACAGAGACCTGTATTAGTCTGCTTGGGCTTCTGTAACAAAATGCCTTGGACTTGGTTGGTGTAAATAGAAATTTATTTGTTAAGATTCTAGAATCTCGAAAGTTAAGTCCCGATGCTGGCAGAGGGGGTTCCTGGTGTGGGCTATCGTCTTCGTTTGCAGATGGACGTCTTTTCTTTGTGTCCTTACATGGTTGTGGAGGGAATTCACTCCTTTGTAGGAGAGAATTCACTCCATCTTAGGATACTAATCCTATTCAATAAAGCACCTATTCTTATGTCCTCACTTAACCGTGATTACCTCGATAAAGGCTTGTCTCCAAATTCAGTCATATTGGGGATAAGGGACTTCAACCTGTGAATTTTGAGGATGGAAACATCCAATCCATAGAAAATTCTTAGGAAAGAAACTATTTTCATATTTTTTGACATTATTATTGAGTTCCTAATTTAGATCAATCTGATTGTATTATGCAAGTCAAAAAAAAAACACATCTTGCTCTTTTTTTGTTTTGTATATTCTCTTTTAGAAAGTTATATTGGGATTCATCTATTATAAAATAATGAGAATAATAATTTATTTTTCTTGGCCAAGCTGTGATGAAAACTGTTAGAAGTATTATGGCCATAAACCGTACTTAGTATACAGGGAAACGGAGTATGTCCCTATGCAACCACAGAATTTCTAAAAACTAGTAATGAAACTTAAGAGTTATAATTTGACAAACTATATTTGCTAAAAAAAATTGAGGGAACTTAATTTTTATGGAGTTTATTTACTTTAGGAAAACTACCCTTTTAAAACTAATGCAGTAGTTCACTTAAAGAATGAGATTGGAACCTTCCTAGCAGAAGACTGTGTTATCGATTTAACAAGTGCCTGCTTTTCTACCAGTAAGCAGTTTCCCAGCTACATGTGTAATATAAAGGAATAGATGACTTGTTTATTTTCAAAAACCTAATCTTTCGTTTCTACACTAATGTGAGATTAGTGTTGTAACTAGATGTATGCTGATTTGAGAATGTTGAAATAACTCAACATGTGTCTTTACCAAATTCAGCAGATTACAAAGTGCATGGAATAATTCGAGGATCCCTTACTGTGTGATGTTTATCCTATACATTTTTACCACCTGACCACGAACGAATTATATGCAAAATATTTTTATTCTAGAAATACAATTTCCTTTTACTAGACCTTCATTAGTTATGTCCTTATAAGGCTTACAGGTTTAATTAAATCATGGTTTGTTTTGTAATCTTAGAAAAGTTTTGTAGAATTTTTTTTTCTCAGATTTTTTTTTCACTATACTTACAGATTATATTTTTATAGAAAGAAGAAAAAATGTATTGTTAAGCGAAGCTGATAAGTTTTCATCACAATATATGTAAAAAGCAGGAGTTTTATAATTATACATTTGTAAATATTTATTAAATACCTGCATTATACCAGTATTATGCTAGGCCCTGTGTTAGCTGTGTAGATAGGTTTAGGAGAAGCAAATGAGGGTCATGTCTGTGGAGTATTCCTGCATTAAGCCTTCCTGAACTAAATGCACAATCGGGGTCATTTTGTATCTGTAAAACAATCTGTATCAATGGTGTTCCAAAAGGGTAAAGTTATTCAAGTAAAACACTGATATACAAGTTTTCTATTTCTTGGCTTATTCTGGGAGGGGGACATCAAAAAAAAGGAAAATGATACAAATTTTTAAAAGTTCGTTTTTAGCTATTACTATCAATATGATAAACCCACCCACAGAAATAATAATTTATACATAATTTTGATCTTAAGTAGTCTGGAAAGTTCCCCTCCTTTTTTTAATTTCAGAGACTAGTGAAGCCAAGTTTGTATTTTCTTTTCTTCATATAAAATTTTTGATAGTTTCATTTCATAAATAATTTATATGACCTTTGGTAACTTTCTGGAGAAAATTGATAAAATGAAATAAATTAAAGGAAATGAGTTCAAAAAAAGCTTGAGGAAACAAGATTTACCTGCATTGTCATGTCCTTGAGAGGTTCTATTACTGGCAGAACAACCCAAAATAAACCATTACTTAATGTCATAACCTTGTAGAAATTGTGCGTTTGTGTGTTTAATAGGAAATCTTACCCTGTTGTACATGTATCTATAAACAATTAGGGCTTAGAAATGTATTGAATGCACAAGATGTAAAAGTAGGTATTAAGAGATGTCAGCTGTTTTATTCAAAGCTTATGGGCAAATTGAAAATGTGGAATGTTTACTAGACCATCACCTACTTTCTCAGTAGTTTGTAATAAGCTGCTGAAAATAACAAATTAGAACACAAGCAAAACCTCCCTGAATCTTTGTTTTCCCTAAACTTCTCTAAGTAGAAACTAAATCAACTTGGAACTACTGACCTTGGCTTTCTGCAAACCAAGTGCTAAGTGTGGGCAAGGTAGAGTTTGCATAGCATGGTCCTAAGGGTGGAGCAGATAGTTTTACAGTCACAGGGCTGGCAGTGAATGCCCAGCAGTTTTCAAATATGATGAGATCATTTTCCAGTCAGAGGGGACACCCTTCCTCCTGCAGAAACCCCAGACAGCATCTTTTTTAACAATCAACCCTTTAATTCAAAGTTATAAAAACTCCAATTCAAATGCTTCTGGTTTAAATGCTATGTGATATATATATATATATATATATATATATATATATATATATATATATATATATACACACACACACACACACATACTTTAGAGTGTACAATGTTATACACATTTTATAAATAATAACTAGCTAGTTGTTAAAAACTATTTTAAGAAGTATCTGCTTCATTTGGCCAGGGTAGTTCCATGGAAGTGTATTTAGGATGCTTTTAGGAAAGTCCTTGAAGCCATCTTCCACCAGTGTTTTCCGTGTAGTTGTTAGGTTGAAAGTCTCGTTTACTATGTGCAGTGAATTCTGTTTTGTTCAGTTTTAGTTTGTATTTCTTTTTTAGTTCATGGGTGTGTGTGCGTGTGTTTGTGTGAATGAGCCAATTGATTTTTTAAAAAGTGCTGTTAGTTTTTTTTTAAACTCTGGTGGTTGAATTTTTTAAATATCATGTTTTTATTGAACATTGATTATTTATGCTTAAATTGAAAAAAATAAAAACTTTTGGAAATTACTTTTAAATGAGTTAAGCCAATAAGATGAGTAAGGCAGTAGGATTTCTGGGGGAATAGCATTCCATGTACGGAAGAAGGTAAGTCCAAAGTCTCTGGGCCAGGGTCTTATTGTGTATGTCTGAGGAAGAATCATTAGGCCAAAATGTCTGGAGCAGGGTGAGGAAGTAGAAAAGTAGGATGTAGTCAGGTGATTAGGGGACAGAAGGTACAGGGCTTGTTGACCGTTCTAAGGATCTATCATTTATTTTGTACAAGATGTAAACCCACTGGAGTTTTTGAGGCAAAGGAATTATATGTTTAGACTTGTATGTTTTAATATATGTGTGGAAAATAGGTTGGGAAGGGCCAACTTAGAGGCTGAGAGATCATAGGAATGCCTACTGCAGTAACCCAGACAGCAGATGATAGAGTCCAGAGTTACCGTGACTGAGGCACTTAGGGGATGCTTTAATCCTGGGTATGTTTAATGTATAGCCGGTGGAAATTGCTGAGGGTTTGAATGTGAGGTGTGAGATGAAGAGAGAGACCCAGGGTAGAATAAAGGATTGTGGCCTCAGCACATGGAATCATGGAAGCACCATCTGTTACAATGAGAAGCCTCCAGAAAGAACAGATTTGGGCACTACACGATGAGATTAAAATTGTGGTTTCATACATCCTAAGCTCAAGATGTAGATTATATCTAAGTGGGCATGTTGAATATGCAGTAGGCTGTATAAATTTGGAATGAAGAGAAATCTCAACTGGAGATGTAAATTTGGAAATCAAAAGTTTACAGCTGATAATTAAAATCATGAAATTGGATTAGATACCAAAGATCTGAACATAGAGAAGAGAAACTGAAATGTCTGAGGCAATGATTCAGATTATGCAAGTTATCCGTTTACTAAATTCTGCAGACACTTTGGGTACTGAACTCAACTCTCAAATACACAGAGATGCTTCATGAGGTTTCTTTCTGCTTTAAATCCCTAAACTAGAAAGCTTCCTAACTAAACTTAAAAACAAATTGCATTTGTACCAAGAGATGGAAGTAAATAAGGTAAACAGAAGCAATAGTGTCTGCTGCGTGGCTTGTATAATTCAAGGAGAAAAAAAATAAATAGGATTTAGAATGTTGAGTTTACTTTTGTGTCTGTATGTCTGTGATTTGACTAATAACAAAGACTGAAGTAATGATCTTAACATGTATATATTTTTTTCAGAGTATACTGTCCTCGTAACTGTATGCAAGCAAATCCACATTATGCTCGTGTGATTGGAACTCGAGTTTACTCTGATGTAAGTATTCTAATTTATACAGCTTTCAGTATTCCTTGTGTCTGCACGCTCACATTTAAATGTAAATATATGTACTGATACACAGAACAAGAAAACATGCCATGTGATACGTGTGTTCTCAGAAGAGCTAATCATCAATATCACTCAAAAAAAATTCTGGTTGAGATGAATAGGAGTGGCAGCTACAAGGACACAGAGATGAGAGTGATTGAGTTGCACATGGCCTAGAAAATAGCTCTGCTTGTCTCTGATGCTGAGAGTTGGATTGATGAGGGGCTGCAGCCAAGCTATTCTGAAGGATAGAGGAGTCCAGCTCCCCAGGGGGTAAAGAGACTGAATGTGCAAGCTAATGAGTCTAGGTTTTATGTGATGGACATTTAGAAACCATTATAGATTTCTAAGCCAGAGAATGACAAAAACAAATTTAGGAATTATCCCCTTGACGCACACAGTCAGGAAAGTACTAAGGGCATTTGATAATGTAAAGACATCTGAAACCTACACAGTGCCACCTATTCCTCTGGGTGACCTCATTTAGGTCTTTTTTTTTTTTTTTTTTTTTCAGTTCAGCTTTAACTTTGAAATTATTCTCATTCTAAATCTCTGTCAGCTCAAGGTTTGCATATATCTGTAGCATATCAATGTCTGGCTGGTGTCTTGTAGCCCTCACATTTGTACTTGCATCTGTCTAGTCTCCGTTAGAGATCCTCCCTCCCACCTTCCCCCCAGCCCTGCCTCCTGCCCTCTCTCCCTTTCCCCCTTTCTCTCTCTATTCCTTCCTACCTTCCTCCTATTCCTCTTCTTCCTCTTTCTTCTTCTCTCTCTTTCCATTTCTAGAGTTAGAAATTGTACATTCTGCAGACTTGAACCTTTATAGTTTACTTCAGACTAAGTTAATTTCTATATTTATTAAAATATTCTACTCTTTCCTTAGATAATTCTTTCTTTCCATCATATTAATTCTTACAAAGTGTGGGTATGAAAAGAAAATGTCTTCTGACCTTTGAACTCAAATAGGAATGCCTGCTGACTGCATAGTTGTAGGCAAAACAATAGTCTCAAAACACTTTAAGTGCTTGGATTTAGTGAATGCTATATCTAAGCACTTTTTTGCCTTGGAAAAAAATGCTGATCATACCCTTTTAACAGAACAGAATAAAAACTGTGTACAGAATTATTTTTAATTCAATCTCTTACGAACCATATTGGAAGCAAATATTCATTGTGGACTTTAAATGGTGAATAAAAAACCTCCTCAGAGTAAAGATACAGGCTTTAGATCTATGGTATTTCGTTATGTAGCAAAAACATGAAAAGGATTAAACTGTTTGGCATTCAGGCTCTCTGATCTGATAAATACTGACTGATGCTGTCGAGTTCACAGAGCAGTAATAAAACAAGGTCATGTAAGATATACATGCTATGTGAACTTAAAAAAGCATATTAAATCACCCACATATGCATAGAGATAAGAGAAGAACAAACCAATGATATCAGAAAAGACCTGTGAGCATATGAGGTAGAATGCTTTTCACTGAGACACTTCAAGTATTTGCTTTTGTGGTTGTCTTCAGGCTATTGAAGCCTGAAGCTATTGAAAAAATTTTAGTTGAACACTGTATTAAAGCAAATATAAAGATCTTTTCAGTGTTAAGTCCCAGCTGTTTGGGAGGCTGAGGCAAGAGAATTGCTTGAGCCCAAGAGTTTGAGGTTGCTGTGAGTTAGGATGCCACGGCACTCTACCAAGGGTGACAAAATGAGACTGTCTGAAAAAAACAAAACAACAACAAAAAACCTTAAAAAAGATTTTAATGCATCAAAAGAAATGATTTGACTTTTAGAAGTCAGTTTCAAAAATGTGAAAGTATTAGACCTTAATAATTTTTTTCCATAGAAATCATATTCAACCCAAATTATATCTTAGGACATCCCCTGTTACTTTATGAAAAACCATTCAAACCAGGATGATAGGCACCGCAAATTTAGGTAGAAGTTATAATTGTTCTTCATTTTTTAGGGTAATTTTTTAGGCAAAATTGCTCTGCATATTTTGCAGAGATTAATATCTCTGCATAGGTTATATTATTTAATAAGATCATATTAAAGATGATATTACTCAATAGAAAATCAATACCGAATCTGCATAGATTATATTACTTAATAGGACGTAACTGCCCATTTAAGGGGAAAAGGGCCATCGAAATGTACAGAACTAATGCACATTAGTACATACAGAACTAATGCTGAATTTATATCAGGAAAACTAAACATAAATAAGGTATAAATAATCTGCCCTGTTAACATTTGGCCATGATGACTCCTGTATGAACTGGCAAAGGCTGAAATTTAAAAAGTGACAGGTAGGACCTGGAAGAGCTAGAAGGCTCTGATTTGCCTTTTTCTTCCTTTGACACTATTAAAACCTGCAGTTTAGACTGGACAGGTAGTAAAGGTCAAAAAACAAAAACAAAAAAAAAATAAATGAATAAAAAGAAAGGGGAAAGGTCTTATTTAACCCCCTCACGGTCTGCCTTCAGCGGTGCTCAGAATGAGCCTTGCGTTTGGACTTTTGAATCATTTCTTTATGTTCACAACATTATCTTGTAGCTACTCACTGGCTATCAATAAAGAGACACATTTCGGTGACTTTAGTCCAAAAGAACAATAGGCTTGGCACATCCTGCAGGAATTTCCTAATAATGGCGATTTGGTTCCTTGCCTCCTCAGTTGTCCAGTATCTGCAGAGCCGCAGTCCACGCTGGGGTGGTCCGAAATCATGGTGGTTATGTTGATGTTATGCCTGTGGACAAAAGAAAGACCTACATCGCTTCTTTTCAGAATGGAATCTTCTCAGAAAGGTAAACACAAAACAAAACATGTGTAGGTAGATGTATTTTTCATATACCATCCATCTCTTCATATACCATTCCCTCTTCTCTTTATGAGTGCTTTACAATGGACCCATTTAGTGTAGGCTCAGAGGGAAGCGGCAGAGCCTGTATGTTTCCTTAGCACACTTTAGTAAACAGTCTTCCAGGGATGAGAGAAACTGAGGTACCAGAGGTGCCTGTCTCCTGCGAGCTTATAAAAGTCAACAGGAAAATCGGATTACAAATCAGAACCACTCTTTTGTTAATTGATCTTATAATTAGGAAATTTCCTTCATCTGCTTGGATTTTCTAGATTAGTTTTTATGTTTCATTCTTTCATGAATGAAAGTGAGCAAAGCACTGAATATTTCTCTAATCCAGTTATCTGACAAAGTATTTGAGAAAAACAGTGAGTCTGACTTTCCCTAGAACCACGTTTTCTTTCTGATTTGACATTGGATGCCTAGTATGATATAAATGAACTCTTTCAGGTCATCTCATACTATGTAGCTGACCAGTGTTATGTATTTGAATCATTTGAGAAAATTCATGTCACTCATTTTATGAAGTAATAATAAACATTAAGAGAAATGGACCTATGGTGATTTTTAAAAATCATTATTGCTTATGGAAGTAATATTAAGTCCCATTTATTTGTATAGATACAGAAACTTTTGGGTATTTTCCTGGGTTCGCAGTTTTAGTAATTTCTCTAAAGGATAGCCCCAGATATACCATGCAGGGTAGCTAGAGTGCCTTCTGCATAATCATCTGGGTCATCCTCATAAGACAAATCTGTATTGTGCTTGTCTCTGAGCTGCTGCTGATTTTTCAGATGAGACTATATCAAGGGGCCGTGCGCATGTGAGGAGGTGATTTTTCTATACCCTGGCTCCCAGCTTCCTTATGTAGTCGTGATACATAAAACGAACTCCTGAGTTACATAATCTGATAGGCGATTGTATCAACTAAATTGAGTAATAGGGCTTCATTTACCTGTCATATTTCTTAAATTTACTTTAAAACATAAAATCATAGATGATCACCTAATAAAACAAAGAATAATATTAACTCAGCTCCCATCAACAACCCTACAACTTCAGTTCCATAAATGCTAATATCATATGTAAAAATGTAAAAACTTAAAAAGTTTACAATTGATGGGAATTGATAATGATTAATAGCATTATCAATGTGTTAACTTTAGGAATTTAAAGAAAATATTCCTTGATCGAGTCTGCCAAATAAAATATAAATAATTTAACAAGGAGCAGAATTTACAGCTGTGCATTACCTTATACTTCTGTTTTAAAGTACCTCCAAAATGAGGTTGAATGCCGTGTGTGTGCTTATTTGTTCATTTCGGCAAAGAAGTTCTTAGGTCCTTTCAGACTTGACCTTTAAATTTCCTATCATTTTTCTTGAAATCATTAAGGGTCTTAATCTATATGATAGCAATGTAATTTAAATTTTGTCAAACGTAGGAAACAAAAAATAAGCTGGACTCTGAAGGATTGCTGAAGTATTAGCAACCATTTTAACTTGTAGCCGTGCAACATCACTCGTAAAGCTTAGTCTTAGTATTCCCCAGGGAAAAATGGAATCGCAGCTGCCTTACTCTACATTATTAAAACTGAATAAGGTAAAATATAAAAAATACCTAGAATCTGCCACGTTTTATAGAGACTACTGTTATTAGCACTGCACATCTTAAATGTATTTGGTAAACTCGCAGTTTGGCATGCAATCAAAATTTAAGGAATTATGTCATCTTCGACCAAGCTTTCCATGTATCAATAAATTATAGTAGCCTAAGAAAGTTGACCATCTGGATTCATATTCATAGAACTGCTCTCTTGACTGTCACAAGAAAGCATGATTTTTTGGAAAAATTATTGGTGACAATGACATCAATGTATTTTTGCATTTTTTGCAGTTTACAGAATCCTCCAGGAGGAAAGGCATTCAGAGTATTTGCTGTGGTGTGAAATGGAACACTTGGAAGACGATCATAAAGATTATTCCAAATGCCATATTTCTGAAGTTTGTATAAAACTGTAACATTACTGTACAGAAGATAGCAACTATTTTCATGCCTCAAATGCCAAATGCATATAAATCTTGATAACAGAGTCTATTAAAAAAAAAAACAACAAAAAAAAAAAAACATGGGACATTAGCTTTGGGAAAAGTAATGAAAATGTAATGGTTTTAGAAATCCTGTGTTAAATATTGCTATATTTTCTTAGCAGTTATTTCTACAGTTAATTACATATTCATGATGGTTCTATATTTCATATACCATATGGTGCTTTATATATGCCACTAATGAAATGAATCTAAACATTGAATGTGAATGGCCCTCAGAAAATCATCTGGTGCATTTAAAGAAGTCAACTCTGAAGTTGAAAGAAATCTCATCTTCCCTTTTCCCCCAGTCCAGTGCTATGCCATTACCTTCTTCAAATAATCTCAAACTATTTTCTTCTTAATACCTGTACAGTTTTTTCCTCTGCTTAGTCATATAGAATAGTAAGTTCTGATATTGCACTTATTATTTTGTATAAAATCTTTTAATATCTGAATTAATCTGTTAAAATGTCTGATTCCTTGGGAATGGTCTTAAGTAGATGGACTCAAGTCCGAATTAGTGGTGTGAAAACATTCCCACTGATCATATAGTACATGTAGGGTTCAGTGTGGGCAGCCAGAGCTTTCTGTGTATTGTTAAAATTGAGGTTGCAAATTTTGTTTTGTATCCTGGCAAATACTCCTGCAGGCCAGGAAGTATAATAATGAGTTTAACAAAGATGGACTAATGTATCACATCAACATTGCCACTGATTCTCTTAATGGTAAATGGCCTTCTGTATAAATGTTGTCATATTATGGTACCTATAATGGTGATATATTTGTTTCTATGAAAAATGTACTGTGCTTTGATACTAAAAATCTGTACAATGTTACTTTTGGTGATTTTTTTTTCTGCTGATGAATTTATCTTTTCCTATAAATATATTAAAATGAATCATGTTTCCAAGTATTATTTTCAGTTATCTTTGCATCCTTATTTAAATTTAGAAGTCATTTTAAGATAAATGAATAAAATTATTATAAACCTTCAAAATCAGATTTATTGAAATTCATATAAATAATATATTATTTTGTGTGCAAAAATCAACCTAATTAGGCATTAGTATGTGAAAGAGAAAACATTTTTATGATAGAAGTGTAGCAAGGGAGAATTTGAGTATAATGAGAAAGATGAATTTGTAAAGTATAAGTAAATTATCTGCAATATAAAGTGATTATAAAAGAATTGACAAGACAAATACTTCAAATATTTTTCACAAGTACTGTATATACTCGAGTATAAGCCCAGTTTTTTCGGCACAAAATTTGATGGTAAATGAGTAGATCAGCAGATGGAAGGGAGATAAAGTTGTTTTTGGATCAGGAGGAGCAAGAGGGCCGTAATAAAATAGGAAAAATTAAAAAAGAGGGGCTTACATAAATAGACACTAACATTTTATGATCTTCATCAAAGATTGTCGGGATGGTAAGTGGCTCAAAATACTGGTAATCACAACAATGATTTTATATATTACAAATTTCAAAACATAACACAGAATTTGTGGGAACATCTTTTCCAAAAGATACTTTACCACTTTCTTAAACAGTGTGTCTTTACCCATACTCACCTTACTCCTGGCCCCTAGGAGCAAAGCTCCATCCATTCCGTCAGGGTAACGTTCTCACAGTTGCTCCTAGTTTAGGGAATCCTTGTCAATCTCCTGTGCTCCTGTGGTGTCAGCTGGAGCCTCTCCCTTGCTCCCTTCTCCATTTCTTTTCAATGCATCATTATTTTTTTCCCCCCCTCTGCTGGAATTACTCTGTTCCATTAGCTTCCATTCCTTAAGTAAAAGGATTTAGGAAACTTTATAATCTTTTCATATTGTTTACCTATCTTATATGTAAGGTGTGGCCTTGGGTAAGTTGTTTCACTTTCCTTGCTTCAATTTCCTTGCCTGTTAAATGAGACAAAAAATATCTCCTAGGTATTGCTCTAAGAAAAGAGACATGATGTGTAATGTACTTAAAGGATTATCAAACACATCATATGTGTTCAATAAATGTTATTTTTTATTTTCATTATAATCATTATTTTTGTATTTTTTTACTGTGGGGAAACTATGAATCTGTCATACTATGTTATGGATCCTTTGCTGCTTAATTATGATATTCTTCAGGAATTTTCCTGCAATTCTGGTGAAAATTTGACCATATTATTTAATTTGCCTTGTGTTACATAAAGTTCTTTAAACTTAAGGATATGGACTAAAGTCATATAGTCTCCAGTTCTCTTGGAGAATAGTAATACTCTTAACTTTTACCCAAAAGTACAATTGTCTCTGATTATTTACCTTCTTGCATTCTACAAATGGTGGGTCAATATTGTTGAATGAAAATTTAAACAGTTTCTAATTTAATTCTTGATGACATAAGTAAATATTTTTGCATATTGATAATGGCAGAAAGTCAACACTAATGTATTATAGCTAGTGAAAATAATTTATGCATAGATATTGTATAGGCTTATAGAATAGTATTAACATTATTTTAGCTTTTAAAATTTATCAGACTATATGTTAATTACTTTAATGTTCTTCATATATTGACAATAATTTATAATTTCAACTATTAAAAAAACTCCCTCCTAATCTTTTAGAGAATTTGCAATATTATAGCATCCACATTTCCATTCACTATTGTATTTTAAAATCTTAACTGCTTTCTAACATTTCATAAAATGTGTTTTAAAAAATGTAAGTTCCTCTAGTAGAATGAAAAACAAAGCAAAGAAACAGAGCTATCATTTTTATAAACATTCCAAACTTGGTATTTGGAGTATAATTTATAGCACAAAGACTTACATTGTTTAAGTTGATATAGAAAACGTAGGTGATATTTCTACCCTGGCACCATAATGTTCAGGCGTTGAAGAAATAACTTAGTGAAATAATCTGATCTTCTTTTGTTAATTTGTTGGAATTAAGTCTAAATTATATCAGTTTGAGATTTTATTTTATTTTTTATTTATTTATTTATTTATCAGTTTGAGATTTTAAAAAGGCAGGAAAGCTCCTCAGAGCACTGCTGTTATGCTTAACTATAAGATATTTTTATTTCCTTTTATCCCCCAATCCTTATGTCCACATTGCACGCAATGATCAGAGTGTAAAACAATGCTGATAATTAGATATCCTGGCATTAGATCTTGAGTTATGAAGATTAATTTTTAATAACTAAAAACATTTTATAATTAAAACATAATGAATTGTCAATTATGTTTATGACTATGTTGATGAAGATGAAAATCAGAGGGCCGACACAAGACTGTGTCTGATAAACTGAGTTTTGAAAAGAAACACATACAGAAGAAGATAAAGTGGAAATCAGACCATTTATCCTAAAACAAGAATTTTTTTTAAATGATATGAGACAGCATGGCTAGAAACGATAAAATGAAAACAATAAATGAAAAACAGCTTCAGGAAGCTTTCTGCATTCTTCCTTTATTCATGTGCAAAAAAACAAAACAAAAACAAGTTTTTACAATCTGCTATGGATGGTGCAGATTGTCATGTTTATAAGCAAGAATTCCCTTGTAAAATCATATTCTAGTAAAGATTAATTAGATAATGACAGAAATAAACATGATTATAAACCAAGAAGATTGGAGAACTGCATAGCTAAAAAGAAAATATTTGTAATATCGGGAGAATATTGGAAAGTAGGACTTAACCTAGGGCATGAATGAGGATGCCTTTCTGAGGATTTTGACATTACAGCTTAGATCTTAGGGATGCTTAGGAATAACTAGGAAGGAGAAGAATTCTTTGCATAAGACACTGCAAATACCTTACTGTGGGCACATTCTAGAAACAACAGAGCTGAAAGTCAGTGTGTGTTGAGGTAGAGAATAGGAGATGCTTTACAGTATCAGTTTAGACGAGTAAATAGGAGGCCTACACAATGTTATTTTTTATTATCTCTAATTTAGAGTTAAAATGTACCATTGGTGCTCAAAAAGATGTCCAGATTGAATAGTACCATGACGTCACACATACCAATATGCTCTCAGATATTCAGAGTTTGAGCAAAGAAGCAAAAGTATTGAATATACTCTGTATCAACTTAGGAGTTTTATTGCACTTTACAGTAAAGTACTTTAATACTCCTGAGATCTAAAGAATTGGATTGCGGATTGCAGAGGATTGGGGGGGAGAGGGTACCATGTATTGAGGACTATCTATTAGAAACACTGCTATGCATTTCCTATGTTTTCTGATTCTTAATCCTGTGAGGAAATATTTTCTTATGTCTTAGAATGCAGATTCTAAAAGGTTAAGCAACACTGCCTTGAGAAATGTAATAGACACCTCCATCTCTGAATCCAAAGTCCATGTTCTCGCTGCTACATCACCCCTGCTGGACATTTCTGTGTTGACCAGCTAACTTCACTAGTCCCTTCCACACTAGGTTTAGCAGAAATCTTGTACGAAATCCTATAATCCTTTAATATACTATAGATGTTTTAGATGTAGGAAGACTTGTAGAAGAGGAATAGACATTTAGCTTTCTTTAGACGTGGCCTGCAAGAAAAAGACAAAAAGAACTTCGGTTCAAGGGATACCAGGAAAAGATGAGATTTGTGTTCCATAGGTGTTCAAATTAGTGGACTACATTTTCAAGATAATAGACTGAATTACCTCACTTTACCCAATTCATATAATGGGAAAAGAAAGCAAAATAAAAACACTACGTTCACGAAGGCAGGGATATCCTGAAAATGGGCAACAGTTGGAATCACATTATGGTTAATTCAACGCACGTGGAGCCTCAGCACAGAGCCTACGCTGGAGACGGCTGCACTTGAGGAGAGGGCTTTTCATTACAGTGCAGCCATAAACCAAAGCCACTGAATCTGCTTTCTGACTTCCATTCAGGTGGCCTCCTGGACTTCATTCTTTACTCTCCAACTCCACCCTGCCCGAACTCCCACCAGTAAGTCCAACAAGTCAACGTGCCTCCCCACCCATGAACATTAAGTCAGATGTCTCTCATCCAGGAGGCAGGGAGACAGTTACCCATGTTAATCACCTGGTTCTTCAAACGTATACATGAACATACAAAAAGGAATTATCAGACATAAAAGCACAGATAAGCAAATGTCGTGTCCATTAACACCAGAAGCAGGAAATGTTTCTAAGAAAAGAAGAGTACTTCTAAAAACAGTGTTATTAATATCCTCAGGGGGAATTTAGAAGACAGCATCCCCATTAAACAAGAAAAGGATAACATGGGAAAGAAATAACTGGAAAATAAGAAAAGTTTTGGGAAGACTCTTAAGAATAATTAAGACTCAGCTCTTGAACTGCAGGAAGAGAGAAGGAAGATGTGATTGGAACTTGTGATGAAATTTTAGGAGGGGGATAGAGGTAGAAGACACAAGGGCGATTTCTTGTTAAATAAAAATGCGAAATGTACATAGATGGCCACATGCATGATAATATTGGACATTCTCAGTAATCACGTAAAACTAGGTATAAACTGTGCTATAATGCTGAATTTCTAGTGAGAAATTGTTTCCATATCAGCTTTATCTCTTGTTGGATCATGCCTTACAAGTTTTATTAAACTTCTCTTAGAAATAATTGGATGATATGTAACACTGGAATTATAATATTTTCTTCTAGTGTTGTTACCAGGATTAAATTAAAGAACATAGCTGAAATTGCCTAGCACATGCTGGACACCGATTTGATGATAGCTATGCATGTGTTTGTGTACATATAAATGGACACATAAGTATTTCATTCTCCCAGAGGTTGCATGGATTTTATTTCAGATTTTCATAAACTCTTGAATCATCTTACATCAAGTGTATTGAGATATGGATTCAGGGGTCCTCAAACTTTTAAAACAGGGGGCCAGTTCACTGTCCCTCAGACCATGGGAGGGCCGGACTATAGTTTAAAAACAAACAAAAAAAAAAAAACTATGAACAAATTCCTATGCACACTGCACATATCTTATTTTGAAGTAAAAAAACAAAACAGGAACAAATACAATCATACTGCCTCATGTGGCCCGTGGGCTGCAGTTTGAGGACCCCTGGTTTTCAATTATTTGTTTTGATAAGTGGTTTTAGTTTCCCATGGTTAATAATGACATACTACAGGAACTAATTGTTTCACTCTTCTTAAGGCTAGAATTTTGAGATCAAGGCATCTATCGGCATGGCCCTCTCTAAAGGTGCTAGGGGAGTGTGGGAGGATCTGTTCTATGCTTCTCTCCTACCTTCTGTTGACTTACTAGAAATATTGTGCATTCATTGGTTTGTGGTCTTACTGCATTTTTCACATGGCCTTCTCCCTACATGTTGGTGTGTGTCCAATTTTTTTCTTTTATAAAGATGACAATCATACTAGATCAGGAACCTACCTCATCTTAACTATGACCCCATCTTAACTAATTATATCAATGATGATCGATGATCCTATTTTCAAATAAGGTTGTTGAAGCTGGTAGGGGTTTTGGCGGACACAATTCAAATCATGCCCAGGGACAAATTTAAACAATCTTATATACCACCACCATCATCAAGATATAGACCATTTTCACATCCCCCAAAATTTTTGGTGCTTATTCCCAATCTCACAAATGCCCACAGGTTCAGGCAACGACTGTTATCCTCTTTGTCACTTTTAATCTGATGTACCTTTTTTAGGGTTTTAGACATTCTGGTAGGTGTGCAGTGGGATTTTATTTTTATAGACTTACTTTTAATAACATTTTTTATATTTAATGTGATTTGCTTATAGGTAGTATATAATTGGGCCTTTCTTTTTCAAATCCCATCTGGCAATTTTTTCTGTTGAATTAGATATTGAGATCATTCATGTTAAATTAATTATTGATGGTAAAGTTTAAACCTGTTAGCTTGCTATTTGCTTTTTACTTGTCTTTCCTCTTTTCTGTCTTGTGTTGTATTAATGGAAAATTTTTGATTCTTATCTCTACTTTTGGTTCATTTGCAAATCCCTTAGTTTTAATTATTTGGGGAATTTTTCTAGGGCTTTTCATACATATTATCACAATTATTTTGCAAAAAAAAATCCACTTATATATAATTTTACAGCAATGTAATTCCATTTCCCTTCCCATTCTTTGCACTATTTGTGTCATAAGTTTTTCTTCTACATTATTATATATCCCAGAATAAATTATTATGCATATTTTAAAAGTCAAGTGTGTCTTAAATTTTAAATGAGAAAACATTTTGTATTCAGCTACAAATTTATGATTATAGATGTTCTTCAAAACTTTTTGTTTTGTTTTCATTGCTGAAAAATATTTTCACTGGATATAGAATTCTAGAGTGGTGGTCATTTGCTTTTGCCACATTAAAGATGTAATTTCATCATTTTCTTGCTTATGTATTTTCTGAAGAGACATCTGTAGTCATTCTTTTATGTATTTGTCTGTAGATAATGGTGCTTTTTCTTTGGCAGCTTTGAAGACCATCTCTTTATCACAGTTTAGAGATTATTATGCCCTCATAGTAGGTTCTAGTTTATCTGAGTTTTCTCTTAACTGTTCAGGATGATGAGCAAGGAATGTCCACTCTGGTTGATCAGCGCTGATTGTCTCCTAGTCTGGAGTGAGCTCTGGAAGTGGCCCTGCCTCCTCTTTCTTCTCAGACTGTTCTTTCTCAGTCTCCTGCAGTTTCACATTATTCGTGAGTAGCTTGGTCTTCAACAAACACCGCGTGAACCCATGGAAATTTCTGGACCTTTTGCTTTGTATACATTCCTCTTTTCCAGAACTCTGCTCTGTAATTTCTGAAAGTCTCCGGTTGTTTGCACTCTGGTCCTTGTGCACCTCAGACAATGATGTTCCGCTGGGAAACTTCCCTTCTGGACTAAAGAGGAATGTTTCCCAGGCACAGATCCAGAGATCACAGGGGTCACGTTGCTTGCCTCCCTTCTCTCATGGACTATAAGTGTGCTTAATAACCAGGGTCTGGAGATAGTTACTTCATACACTAGTAGTTTTTCTTCCTTCCTACATATTTATGGTGAGAAGAGAAGGGTAACCCCTCTTAGTCCATGAATAAGAAGCAGAAATCCTCAGCTTTTTTTTTTTAATGTATAGAAAGGGAATCTAAGAAAAAAACTCTATCCTATTGCTTTCCAATTTGTTCAGCTTAAAAGATTTGAATAATAACATCCAGTTTATCTTTTTGTAAGAAGTTTGGTACTGCTTCAAATACATGTCTTCCTAACCTTACTCGAATGTTGGTGGCTTGGCCAGGTGTGGCAGCTCGGGCCTGTAATCCTAGCACTCTAGGAGGCCCAGGTGAGAGGATCTCTTTAGCTCAGGAGTTCCAGACCAGCCTGAGCAAGAGTAAGACCCCATCTCTACTAAAAATAGAAAAAATGAGCTGCATATTGTTGTGGGTGATTGTAGTCCCAGCTGCTCTGGAGGCTAAATTAGGAAGATCCTTTGAACCCAGGAATTTGAGGTTTCTGTGA
Organism: Loris lydekkerianus; assembly: GCA_963574355.1. Classification (NCBI taxonomy): domain Eukaryota; kingdom Metazoa; phylum Chordata; class Mammalia; order Primates; family Lorisidae; genus Loris; species Loris lydekkerianus. The sequence continues at coordinate 31,120 of CAUYPK010045869.1, forward strand.
GCTAGGCTGAGGCATGGGATTCTACACTGGGGTAACAGAGTGAGACTCAGTCTCAAAAAAAAAAAAAAAAAAAAAAAAAGAAAGAAAGAAAAGAAAATGTTAATGGCTTCTCATAGAAACAACAAGCTTATCAGAGCCAGAATTAGATGGGAAAGGAATGCATGCTTGCTAGAGGTTTACTGGAGCTTGGAGGAACACAGAAATTGTACTCAACGTGATAATCTGATCTCTAAACAATCAAAAATGTGTCTTTACAAACCAGGTAAAGGCATAAACTAAGAACTATAAATGCTTTGAAGTATTATCATCCAGAAATGAATGAAGAAGTAGAAAGGGCAAAACTAAAAAAATCTAAAATATGCTAGATAAGGTTATTTTAAGAACTTTGAAGTTCTAATAAATGTTTTTGACATTTATAGTATTTTATTACTCCCTTACACACTGTCTTGAATCTTGATATAAATACATTGATATCTTATCCAAGTAATTTCAACAATGCAACTTTTTTTAGCTTGAATACATTTATCTAATTTTAAGTTTGTTTATTATTTTTTCTTTATAAATAGTATAAAGATGAACAAACTTATGAAATACTTAAGATAACAATAGAACAATTTAATATGTCTCAGATGTGTTACTTTTGCCAACACAAATTTTTTTTAATGATCTAGAAAATATCTTCAAAGTAACATTTCTTTACTTATCATAAAAGATTTATTTTGCAAGAATGACTCCCCTATGAATAAGAAAAAGAATACATAACAAATATTCTTTAAAATTCTACTTAATTAAAGTTTTCTATAAGCCTCTTGTAATAATATCATATCTATATGATAATAATACTCTTGCAAAATATCACAATTATCTATGCCCTAAAAGCATAGATAAAACCAGGTAGTTCATACAAGAACTTTGGCAAACCTGAAAAGGACTGATAATTAGTTTATGATTTAGGTAGAGATTCCAGTGGAGAATGAAGATTAAGTTCTGCCTGGGTGTTCGTACTAACTCTCTTGATTGCTACCCAGCCCACCCTGACATCCTAATCTATGTTTCTGGTCAAGATCTCTGCTAATATCCAGGCACATGAGAATAAACACTTATGTGTATCTTCACTTAACTGTACTTCAGACATCTTAAAGTCACCAAGTTCAATATACACATATTATTCTTTTCGCTAACGAATCAGTTTTTCTCTGTATTTCTTCAGCCACAGACTTGAATCGTCTCTAAATAATTCTTTTTCTTTATTGTGATTAATCAATCCCCAAACACACCGACTTTCTATAACCTGTGTCTTTTTGCTCCATTATCACTGCTGCCGTCTTACGGCCAGTCCTTGGGCTTTCTTGCTTGGACTATAGCAACACCCGCCTAAGTGATCTAGATGCTAGTCTGACCACTTTCAAATTCATTTTTATAATATCACAAGAGTTATTTTTTTGAACGTGTGTATTATACGTTTCCATGCCCCAAACTCATGAATGGCACCCAAATACCCATAGGACACAGAAAGATAAAAAGCGTATTTGGTTACATGGATCCAGACGATCTCTAATACATCCCTGGTCAATCTTGTGCTGCCTCTATTCTTGAAACTCTGTGCTCATAAATACAACACAGCTTCTATCCACTTTGTGCTTTTGTGATACCATTTTCTTACCTGCAATACCAGATTTTTCTTTTTCAAATTGCCAACCCTAATTGTCCCTTCAAGATTCAAAGTAGAACTTCTACTTTAGGCTCTAATAGTGAAGCATATGGCTGGCTAAAAATATTAATGCTTACCAATAATTAGAATAGTTAGATAACATATTTAATAATCATAAATAAAAATCCTTCTGTTTGAAAACATGTTAGAACTGCTAAGGCGAACAGGATTTATTGGCTGGATATCACAGGAAATAAAAAATCGTTGAGGTAAGCTCAATATTACACATGCAGCTCATTCTCACAGAGGATAAGATTGGGATTGCATGCAAAGCTAGGAAGCTAATTTGGGGAGTGGCTGTTTGAGAGACAGTTGGCTACCCAAATTCACAGCTGTGCTCTTCTTCTGGTCTTTTAGCTTATATCCTATACCCAGGCAGTGTTTCTGAGTCACCAAAGGTAATACACTTGTTGTGGGTGTATCTTATGGTTTTCCATTGCTAAGAGGCTCTTTTATGAATATGTGTATACTTGCACATTTTAAACTATTAGTGCTCCTTCCTCATCTCCTCAGAATCAGAAATCTAACCATAACTACTTGCTGTAGTGCTTCCTCACCCTTTTAGATAATTCTGAGTCTAAGAAGAAAAAAATAGGGGTCTTTCCTGCAAGTTCACATTATGAGAAACTCTCACAGGTTCCTTACACTGACGGAATCTGGGAGTTGAGACCTCACTTCTCCACTTAACACAGTAGAGAGGTGGGAACTCACAGCATGACCATATTCTCACTGATGACCTCCCTTCACTAAACCCTCTGACTCTTCCTTACTCCGACACTATTTTATATCTCTGATCTGCATCATGGGTGTCATGAAAATTGTTCTCAAATACCTTTTTGCAAGTGGAGCATCCTACGTACATAAATATCTAATTTGAAAGTTCATATAACACCCTCATTTCAACAGCCTATTAAATGTAGATATAACATATAAGTATATAAAATATAAACACGTGAAAATTTGAAAAAGTGCAAAGCTGACTGAAAAGTGATCGTATAGGATTGAGTTGATTGCATTTTTGTAATAACTGATTTTTTTTCAGTTAGTGGAAACAGAGATTGATAATTCAAAGGAGTAGTACATGCAGGATTAAAAGTAAACCAAATCCTACATTTGTTCCTAACTGAGAGATGAATGTTTGTTTATAGCTATTAAATACAAAAATATTTATTTTAACTTTAAGAATTCCACCAGAACCATTCAAGTAATTAACTTCATTTATTATACATCAAAGGAAGAAAAGAATTCAAGACTGTTATAGATACTTAATAATAGGAATTTTTCTCCTAGTTGACTTATTGTTTTGGCACAGTTGACATGTTTAACAGAAAAAAAATTATTTTGATAATATTAGCCAGAACAGATATGCTAGAAATTGTGTCATAACTTTGATATGATTTTAATTGACAATACAAAGCACAAATCTTAGAATACTTTAAGAACTATAGTTGGACAATCTTTGTCTATGTTGTGTGTGTTTTAATGAGTGTATAAATTTACATTTTTCACAAATTAAAAATGTATTAGAAAAACATTTTAGGTCCATCTAATCTACCACTTATTCCCTCAGTTTGAAGATGCAAAAAATTGAAAATGCACTGACTTCGCCAAAGTCACGTAGAGTTGTAACTAATTGGCAATAATTTCTTCAGATTCCCAATTGTTTTTTCTGTATTTCCCTAACTTAATGCCAAGTGTAAGAGCTAAAACCAACTTTTAGAGTCCCAATGCCTGAATATTTTGAACACATCTTCATAAACTTCAGAAAGTATCAAAAGTCAATGATTAGTGTGTATGCAGTTTAAACATGACAAGGAACACCACACTAACAAGAAATAATTTGAGAGCTTAATGTGTCAATTTACAAACATTTGCTGCATCAGAACTTATTTTCTAAAAGGTAAAATTCATCTTAAGTAACATACACATATTTCAAAGATATTCAAAAGCTACCAGATACCTGGTATGTTTGTGTGAAATAGGAGCTTATCAAGTGTTACTGTGAATAATACAAATTATAACTGTTTCCATATCATTGTACCAGGTACTGTCATGTATAAACTCACATACTCTACACTACCACCCAGTGAGAATAGTACTCTTATTATTATGCTATTTTATTGCTGGTAAGAAAAGTGAAGCAACTATCTCGAAGTCACTAGAAAATAAATATTGAAGCCAGGATTTGAACTCATATGATATTATTCTGTGTTTTTATTTCATTATTTTCTCTCCTACAGAACCTTTTTTAGGAGATATATAGACAGACTAATCTTAATCTACTCTGTACGCAAAGATGCTTTTCAGAATAAAATATGAAGATATTTTTGTCTTAAGCAAATGCCCTGAAGAAGTCAGTCATTTATTGCTGAGGTGGCTCTCAGTAACCAAGTGGCTGCGAAATGCTGTCACTTAAACACTTGAGACCCTTATCCCCTCCCCTTAGGCCCTGGAGATTCTGTTCACCTCCTTCAGAACTTACTTCTGAAGGATGGTGGCCCACAGACCTTCACCTCCACACAGTCTCACGTGAGGGACTTCATGCCACCAAAAACCCACCAAAGCAGTGCCCAGCAAGGCACTGGAGTGCTCCGGCCTCCGTGTGGTTATGTATTTTTCCTTCATCAGCTGGGAAGCCCCCTAAATCGCCTATGCTTATATATTTTCCATTTGCCCATCTGTTATTTGTTCCTTTCAGTTTAATTATTTCATTTTTACCTTCTCTAATAAATTTTTAGCTTTATACTCTTATTTATCTTATAATAGGAATTTCTAGAGTCTGTAATGTACATTTTTTTATACCAGTATTATAGTCTGCCTTACAATCCCACTAACAGTCTCACTCCTTTCACCTAGTCCTGCCTTTGGGACTCGGGTCTTACAAACTTGGCTCCTGCATTTGTGCTATGCTTCACGAGGTATTCTTATTGTTGCTCATTGATATAGTCAATATTTATGTATCTTTATCTTTTCTAATGTTCATCTATTTCTTGACATTCTGTGTTACTTAATGAGGAGCTCCCATAATTTCTCATACAGGGCAGATCTACTCTTATGTTTGCTCAATATTAACTTATCTGCTTCAGCGTCATTGTTTTAGCTTCATTCTGAAAAGATATTTTTGCCTACATAAAGAATTCTTGATGAATTGTGCTTGTTTTTCTTTCTTTCTTTTTCTGTTTTTCTGTTTTTTTTTTTTTGTTTTTTTTTTGCCAGTTTCTGCCTTTCATCATAGTGCATTAAACAAAATAAAAACAAAACAAAAAAACCCCGCTTAGTAGAAATAGCATCCAAAAGGTTAAAACGCTAGCAAAGCAGCGTTAAAACTACTTAGTTAAAACTACTTAGCAAAAGCAGAGATGGCAGCAGCCCCGGTGGTGGGAGGGAAGCTGGAGTTCAGCCTCTGTCAAGCTGGGTGGCTTTGCTAAGTACCCAAGGGTTTAATTTGAGACTTCAGAAGTGCTCTGCTCTACTAATAAGGGCCACAGTTTGGGAATAAGGACAAAAATAATAACCAGCTCTAACAAAGTCTAAGACCAAGCCTTATTTGACCCAAAGGGATATCCTGACGCTCTATCCATTTTAAACAGACATTTCTAAATTAGCTATACATTTAAGTATGCTTTTGAACTCATTAACTGTTACTCATTTTATATTTTTTCATCAATAGGCTCTACTTATGAAAACATTTTCATGAAGATCCTTATGTAATTTCTATATTGAGAAGTAGTCTGCCCTCAGTGAATCCCCAAAAATAAAAAAAAAAGTAGTCTGATAACTTGAAAGAATGGAAAATGGTTGTCTAGTACTTTTCTATGTGAATTAAAACATGTAAAAATATATCTTAGCTGAGAGAAAAAAGGAAATACATTGTTTTCTCTTCAACTGGCCCTTAAACATAAGGAGAAGTAAAAATTGCCTTTTGTTTCTTCTAGTACTAGGATTAAATACGATTTTTTTTTTTTATTAAATCATAGGTGTGTACATTAATGCAGTCATGGGGTACAATGTGCTGGTTTTATACACAATTTTCATCAAACTGGTTGATACAGCCTTCCTGGCATTTTCTTAGTTATTGTGTTAAGATATTTATATTCTACATTTACTAAGTTTCACATGTACTCTTTTGTAGGTGTGGTCCCACCAATTACCCTCCCTCCACCCATCTGCTCCCCTCCCCTCCCATCCCTTTCCCCTTTCCCCATATTCTTGGGCTATAATTGGGTTATAGCTTTCATATGAAAGCTATAAATTAGTTTCATAGTAGGGCTGAGTACATTGGATACTTTTTCTTCCATTCTTGAGATACTTTGCTAAGAAGAGTATGTTCCAGCTCCATCCATGTAAACATCAAATAGGTAAAGTCTCCATCTTTCTTTAAGACTGCATAATATACCACAATTTATTAATCCATTTGGCAAATATTTTATGAGGATGACCCCCCGGGAAATTGAAGCAGCACTAGAAATGCACTACTAGGACCTGATCAAACTAAAAAGCTTCTGCACAGCCAAAAACACAGTAAGTAAAGCAAGCAAACAGCCCTCAGAATGGGAGAAGATATTTGCAGCTTATGTCTCCGACAAAGGTATAATAACCAGAATCCACAGAGAACTCAAACATGTTAGCAAGAAAAGAACTAGTGATCCCATCACAAGCTGGGCAAGGGACTTGAAGAGAAACTTCTCTGAAGAAGACAGGCACACGGCCTACAGACATATGAAAAAATGCTCATCTTTAATCATCAGAGAAATGCAAATCAAAACTACTTTGAGATATCATCCAACCCCAGTAAGATAGCCCATATCACAAAATCCCAAGACCAGAGATGTTGGTGTGAAGTGGAGAAAGGAGAACACTTCTACATTGCTGGTGGGAATGCAAACTAATACATTCCTTTTGGAAAGATGTTTGGAGAATACTTAGAGATCTAAAAATAGACCTGACTTTTGATCTTATAATTCCTCTAGTAGGTATATATCCAGAAGACCAAAAATCACATTATAACAAAGATATTTGTACCAGAATGTTTATTGCAGCCCATTTCATAATTTCTAAGTCTTGGGAAAAGCCCAAGTGCCCATTGATCCACAAATGGATGAATAAATTGTGGTATATGTACACCATGGAATATTATGCAGCCTTAAAGGAAGATGGAAACTTTACCTCTTTCATGTTTACATGGATGGAGCTGGAACATATTCTTCTTAGCAAAGTATCTCAAGAATGAAAGAAAAGTATCCAATGTACTCAGCACTACTATGAAACTAATTTATAGCTTTCTTATGAAAACTATAACCCTATTACAGCGCAAGAATATGGGGAAAGGGGCAAGGAAGAGGAGGGGAGAGAATGGGTAGAGGGAGGGTAATTGGTGGAACCACAACCATACCTATGGTGCATCTTCGAAGGGTACAGGTGAAACTTACTAAATGCAGAATATAAATGTCTGAACACAATAACTAAGAAAATGCCATGAAGGCTATGTCAACCAGTTCGATGAAAATATTTCAAATTGTATATAAAACCAACACATTGTACCCCATGAATGCATTAATGTACACATCTATGATTTAATAAAAAATTAAAAATAAACTACATAACCATATAAACAATGCTTGAAATTGCCTACAAGCTTAGAGAAAGGGGTGCTGATACCCTGAATTAACTGAGATAATATTTTAGCCAGTCTGTGAAATAGAGGCTCACGAAGGATATTAATTTCAATCACAGAAAAATTATACAGGTTATGTCTCTAACATGTGGGATTGTGAATTGATACTATTACTGCTATAACTCAGCTTTTTTAATTTATTCATTTATGAACTATGATTACTTTGGGACACAGTCCCCTCCCCTCACTCCTGGATTGAACTGCTAAACTGACTCAATTTTGTCTTATTTTGGGACCATCCCATAGACTTCCAAACTTCTGGTATGTGGATTAGAAGCCTGGATTTGTTGTGTGTGTTTGATCTTAAATCCAATTGTAGACAATCCTCTGGCTTTTGACAGCCCAGCCTACACCCACAGCTTTGAGCAAGGCCGTCCTATTCTTCCAAGGCCTGCTGCAGATATGAGGCACGTTCTGACTCCACCTTATATGTAGCAAGATGAGATAACATTCTCCAGAAAGCTGCCTTAATTGAGTTTCCTCCTGCCATAAAAATCTTCGTCTGTTGGATATTTTGACCTGTGTAACTAAAGCGAACATTTTAACCTCTGCAAATTTTCCTTCCTGTTCCTTTGAAATGCAAATAATGGCTATAGTTCCATAATGCTGAAATGTGCAAGTGTTTAATGCTTTCCAGTTCAATAAAAGTCCATTTCCTTTTTAACACATTTTTAATAGTAAAGCTGATACAAGATAGGTGAACATTTTGCAATACCAGATTATCAGAAAGACTCAGATATTTAAGGTTGGAAGTACTGATTTGTTTCTCTTTGAGTTGTGGTAAACCAGTGGATGCTTTTTCTATATGTATGATCTTAAAATTTGGTTTCCTTGATCTCTTCACCCTACTATTTTCAATGAAGACTACACTAGGATTTGTAGTCACATAAAACAAATCAAAAAACCTGTCTACAAGTTCATCAATTTCCCCTGTGACCAGTTAATTTCCTTCCCCGTAATGATCTCCCATCTTTGGAAAAAGGTAAAGCATCATTTTATCTTGTAATGGTTTCCAAGGGTTGGCATAACACAATAATAGCACAAGCCGAGTGGCTTAAACAACAAGAATTTATCTACTTACAGTTTTAGAGGCCGGAAGTCCAAGATCAAGGTGCAAGAGGCTTGGTTTCTGCGGAGGCCTCTCTCCTTGGCTTACAGACAGCCACCTGCTTACTGCGTCCTCCACACACAAACACATTCTAGTGTTTCTTTCTATCCAAGATTTCATCTTCTTATAAGAACACCAGTCAGATTGGATTAGGACCCACCCTAGAAGCCTCATTTTAACTTAATCATCTCTTTAAAGGTCTTATCTCCAAATATAGTCACATTCTGAGGTACTGGGGCTTAGGGCTTCAACATATGAATTTGGGAGGAACACAATTTAGCCTGTCACACTTGTCTTCTCTAAAATTAGACTAACAACAATAACCAAACAAGAAAAAGAGCAGTCGTTTAGGAAGCAGAGATTCTTCTAGGGTTGATAAAGTGTTTTAGAAAGTTGTATGGAATCTTTTGGATGAATGATTTTCTAGAAAATGTGCAGAAACAATCTATCATATTATCTGGTGAGTCAGTGAAGGTTCCTAAGAAATCTTGGAATCACAAAATGCTGTCTATCTTGGCAATATCTATATCATTTTAAATTATGTTTACTTTGGATGCTGTATGTTATAGAATCCATTCTGTGCTTTATAATATAAACTCTCCTTAGATTTTTTTTTTTTTTTGTGTGTGTGTGTGTGTGTGTGTGTGTGTGTGTGTGTGTAGCTGTTTTTCCATTATTGCATTCACTTTTTCTCCAGGCTCCAATTTCTTGAAGTGGGAGCTATTTTTTCTAAAATATGTGTAACCTTCCCAGGAATTAAAAAAAGTTAATTAGTAGAAAATGTACCCTTTCAGATTCTCTGCTTGAATATCAATTCATGACTTCTTCAAGGTCAAATTCTTGTCTCTGACCTTACTGCAATGAAGGTCTGCCCCAGGGAGAGGTTCCATGTAATCAGTGAGGTCATGAGCAAACAGTGGTGTCCACATTGCCCTCTCTACCCTTTAGAACAATGCACTGATGCCACAGGGCACCAGGATAACCAAACCTTTGTGAGGCAACAGAATCATTTCTGTGCAAATAGATCCACTGGGGAGTAACATTTTACTTTTTTTCCTTTCAAAAACTTTTCTCTCAATGTTTCTGATACAAAACAACTGATTATTTTTTTAATTCTTACTGCCCTAGTCTGTATGTCATGCTATTAAATAACTATAATGCCATTAGATTACATATACTGACATTGCACACAAAAGAAAACTATATACTCAAGACATAATTATTTAAAATACAAACAAATAAAAGATGTGGCCAGCTTCTGACTTCCCACATAGTGCCTAGAAATTTTACTTTATAATTCACTGAAGCCCCTGCATCTTTGATAAATGGCTTGACAAATTTAATTTACTTTTCTCCTTGTTGACCACATGTCAGGAAAGTGGACTATGGGGACATAATATTAATATATTTGGGCACTGGCACTGAGGAATAATACTGTACATATTTAAGGCCAGTATCCAAATATTCTGGAAAGTTGAACGACATAAATATAGAACAGCCTCACACTTAACACCAGTCACTACATAGTTGGGAAACTATGCATCAGTTAAACAAAGAAATTAAACACATAGGGCTGCTACATTTAAATATTTAAGTGCAATATTTTAAACAAATCACATCACTCTAGGCCAGAGGATTTCCAAGGCAAAAAGTAAATTCTGAGCCTTTTATAAAACACCTTTTTTTTTTCTTGAGAGTTTGAACTTCACACAATAATGCTTTTCATTTCTGCACTTTCTCCAAATGTTTTTGACTTCTTAGAGGCTACATTGTTTTGTAAGAATAAATTGTAGGTTTTCCAAAGAGCCTCTGCCTCCCACTCATCTTCCCTGAGGGAGTTAGAGCCTTTGCACACAATTTATTTTCATTCCCCTCACCCCAAAAATGATCAAATAAGGATTGTTTCCCCATCGACATTTCTAGGGCAGGAGGCTCTGACAAGTGCAACATCTCTTCTCATTCCTGCTCTGGCAAGTCCAAAGAAAAAGATGATTTAATGCACACCAACCGTGTCAGAATCGGGGCTCCAACAATTACAAAGAAGCACAAGGTGAGTATTCAATTATAAGCTGTTGGAAAGCAGATATGTGCAGTGCCTCTGGAATTCTGCCACTAACAACTGAGAAATTTCAACAAATGCTAAGGAATCAGGACAATCTCTTTACAGAATCTGCCCCTTCTTGCCCCAAAATAGACTTTAGTTGGCTGCACGATTCTCAGCATCCTGGTTCAGACAAGGATATTGCATATTACATATTCTTTACTGTTTTGGAGTTGCCATGGAGAGAAGAGAAGAGATATTTTTGTTGATGGAATGTTTCTTACCAGAGCTCCTTGATTTGGCCTTTCTGACTTTCTGACGCAGTTTTCAGATCCACTTTAAAATGCTGACATGTCCCTCTCTCTCTCAATCTCAATCTCTCTTTACTTTTTAAAACAATCAACGTTCCAGCATCCCAGAAACAGTAGAAGATATGTTATTGTATAATTAGGCAGATGATTAAGATGTAAACATACGGAGTTCAGATGAAAAAAATGGATGATCTGTTGGAATTTTGACGAATTCCTTAACTTTGAAACTCCTCCCTATCTTTTCCCAGCGTCCTTTTCTCCCTCCATCCACCTTTGTCTTCTAGTTGTTCACTGCTGTCTTACCACCTAAAAAACAAAACCATTCAGCCACAGTGTGCTGTGATTTTTTTTTTAATTAGTGGCATATAATAGTATCCTTTCCCCCCCACACACCGGATATTCTTTATGGGTCAGTGCAGTTACCCTCTGTTACCTTCCCTCTGGGAATCAGGTGTTTGGAGATATCTCCATTTTAAAAGGGGACTAATGCACTATGGCCATGGACCAAATCTGGACCACTGCCTTAGTTCTTACGACCCAGCAGCAAAGAATAGTTTTTACGTTTGCAAAGAGTTGAAACCAGTTTTCAAATGAAGAATATTTTGTGGCATGTAAAATTTACCTCAAATTCAAATCTCAGTGTTTATTAACAAACTTTTATTGGAATACCACCATGAGGGCAGAGTTGAGTAGTTGCAACAGAGATCATAGGGCCTACAAAGCCTAAACTATTTATTATTTGTCCACCTACAGAAAAAGTTTGCTGGGTGGCACCTGTGGCTCAAAGGAGTAGGGCACCAGTCCCATATGCCAGAGGTGGTGGGTTCAAACCCCGCCCTGGCCCCCCAAAAAAAAAGAAAGAAAAAAGAAAAAGTTTGCCAAACCTTGAGGTAGAGCCTGGCTGGCCACCATGCTGACAGTGAAAGAGAAAATGTCAAATCATGCCCTGCCTTTGAGGGCCTCCAGTGTGTTAGGAGCAGGCAGTGGCACAGACTTCTGCTCACCAGGCAGAGCAAAGTGCAGGGCTACGTGAACTTCAGCAAAAGTGCAGGGAAATGCCATCCTCCTAGGTGCCTGGGAAAAGTAAAAGAAAATTTTAGTGGCCAGCACTAAAGATAATCACAATTTTTTTTTTTAAAAGATTAGGGAATCTTACTTATTCTACTAATGGTGAAAAGATTCTCTAATTTATAAATCATCTACTGGTTGTTCCAGAAAAGATAACAAATTAACAAAGTTGCCTCCCTTAAAACCAAATGAGAGAAGTTGAAGAATCCCAGAACTTTACACCAACATTATGAGAATCTTTTATTTATTTATTTATCTTATTTGGGGGGAGGGAGGGGGAGGAGAGAGAAAGAGGGAGAGAGATGGAGGGGGAGGGAAAGAGGGAGGGGGAGGGAGGATGAGAAGCTTTTAGGGACAGAGGGGAGGTCAGGGGGTGTTGTGGGATAGGATGATGAGAATAAAACAGAAACCTAATGCAGAAGGCAGAGGGATCAAGAGGACTGGCTGAAAGGCCGGCAAAGAGTTTCCTGAGGGTGTCCATTTTATTTCCACAACACTACCCTAAAGACATTATTGCCTATTGATTTGCAAAAGGAAAACATAGCCAGCCCGGAATCAACCCAATGGTCACACAGGAGCTCAGCACGGGTTAGGACAGAAAACTACAGTACCTGCAGGATGCTCTCCAGACATTTGGACATTTCCATCCCTCGTTTCTTTGCCCTTTTTCTACCCCTCTACCCCTCCTCTCATCCCCCATTAATTTATAACTCAAGCTGTGAAAGACATCTCCTTAAAAAGATCTGTGCCCAGGGAACAGTCCCAAGAAAGGAGCACTCAATGGGGGATGGAAGGGGAGGGAAGTCCACAGCCTCCCCACCCTGGGATCCTCTCCCTTCCCTCACTCGGACAAGTATAAGCTAGGCCTTTTTAAATTACACAAAAGAAGGAAAATAAATACTAACAACTACAGATACAGCTCAAGTTGAAATTATGACCAATGATATGCCAATAAATATGGAAAACTAGATAAAATTGGTAAGTGGAATTTGAAATTAAATAAAAATAGAAAACTTAAATAATAAATTAATAACCATTAAATAAATTGAAGTATTAAATGAAGTGCTCCTCACATCCCACCCAAAAATCAAAGAAAGCCACGTGTACATGATTTTCTGTGTGCTTCCAAAATTTCATGTCATTCTGCCCTTATACAATTATTTTAGAAAACTAAAAAAACTAACTATTTTTATACTCCAAATCAAATAAGAAAAGAATAGTTAAAAAAAAAAAACAATAATTTTAGTAAATCTGTAAAACTGTTTGAGAAATTTAACATATATATGCCAAAAATGTTAAGAACACTAAGTTTTATTTACTTGACAAAAACGTAAAGGTTATCTACCAAATAACTAAAGCAAACATTCCAGTTAATGGTGAAAATGTAGATACATTCTTTAGAATCCAGAACAACACAAGCAATGGTGCTATCACCGCTAGTATTCAATATAGTGTAGACGGTCCCTGACTTGGGATTCAGCTTAAAACTTTTCTGCTTAATGATGGTGCAAAAGCAATACCCATTCAGTGAAACTGTACTTTGAGAACCACAAAACTATTCTGTTTTTCACTTTCAGTATAGTATTCAATAAATCACCTGAGAGATTCAGCACTGTATTACAAAATAGGCTTTATGTTAGATGATTTTGCCAGACTGTAGGCTACTATAAATGTTCTGAAGCTAGGCTGAGCAATGATGTTCAGTAGACCAGCTGTTTTAAATTAGAATGAGTTTATCAGGATATAGCTACATTGTAAGCCAAGAAGCATCATACTGAAGGTCTTACCAACAAAATAAACAGAAATGAGGATTATAAAAGAAGGAAGAGATGTTATAATGGAATAAAAAGCAATATACAACTATATGCTGCCTATAAGACAAAACTTTGAATATAAATACCCAGTCAGGATGGAAGTAATTGGGTATAAAAAAGATATATCATCTGAATTATAATTATAAATAGACTAAAAGGACATAAAATCTGTTCAAATAGACTTCAAGATAAAGACCATTACCAGAAATTGAGATCCTAATCATTAAAAGCTCACTTCATCAGTAATACATATAATATGATATAATCATAAATATACATGCACATAACAGAGCTTCAAAAATCATGAAACAAAATTAAATATCAATGTAAGCAAAGTCATAATTGAAGAATTTAACACCCTTCCCTCAGCAAATGATTGAACAAGTAGACAGACTAAGCAAAAATGTAGAATCAAATAACAGTATCAACACATAATGTGTAATAATATCTTGACCTAATAATTTTTATAGAGCCCTATTCTTTACAAAACAAATTCTTTACAAGTGAAAATTAATATTGACTAAGATTGAGCATATTCTCAGCTGTAAAACAAGAATGAATAAATAATAAATAAATTTAAAGGAGCTAGACACAGTAGCACATACCTATAGCCTACCTGGGAGCCTGAGGTAGGAGATTGCTTGAGCCCAGGGATTCAAGCCTCACCTGAGCAAAGTAGTGAGAAAACAAATTAATAAATATTAAACAAATAAATGTAAAAGATTGAAATACTAAACAGTTTGTTCTCTGATCACAATGAAAGTACCATATATACCCGAGTATAAGCCAACCCGAGTATACGCCGACCCCCTTAATTTTACCTTAAAAACTGGGAAAAAGTATAAGCTGAGGTGGAAAACGCAGCAGCCACTGGGAAATTTCAAAAATAAAAATATATACCCAAAACAATTACAATAATTGAGGAATCAGTAGGTTAAATGCTTTTCAATATTTATTGCTAAAGAAAAACAGTAAACTAGCAACAACAACTTTAAAACTGAGCTGAAGCACTGCCC
>CAUYPK010045871.1:0-14340 GCA_963574355.1 Loris lydekkerianus
GTTTATGAATGGGATTTTCAGCTACATCTGCCATATCTTTCCTTGGGGGGGGTTGATCTATTCTGGTTATTCATGTTACCAGCGTTTTCCCATTTAATCTGCCTCATGAGTGTTTTACACCTTTTGATTTTTTACACTGGACCTTTGTCGAATACCCGTATAGTGCTATGGCCTAAGAAACTGGGGACCTGTTTGGTGTGGTGGGGCTAAGTGGTTCTGACTTGTTTTCAGCTGGTCTCTGTTTGACCCTAGTGAAACAGTTACTCTGGGTTGAAGTCTCAGGTGTAGAGAAATACCAGCAATTCAGTCACCCTGCCCCTCCACAGGCAACAATTGGAAAAGGAAAATCAAACCTTCCTACAACCACACACCCAGGGGACCACTTGAATAGTCCTCAGGCAGTTGGCTCAGTTCAAAATTTTCAAATCAATTGTTTCAGGCAGCACCTGTCTCAGGTGGGAGAGTTTAAAAGGTCTCTGGCAACTGGATCACAGGGGTCTGGTGACAACTCAGATATGATTTGCTCTGGTGCTCCATGAAGTCAGGAGGACCCACCCCACAAATAGAGTAGTCTGGGAAGGTTGATGCCTCCTTCCCCACCTTGCACCTCTGTCACACCCAGTTACTGATAGCCCCGCAGGGCTGTGACCCAGTTGTCTCCAGTGAGCTGATACTCCAGGGGTTTGCACCTGCCTGAATCACAAGGAAATCTGTATTTGCTCAGCCAGGCCTCTGTCCAGCCTCTGTGCCTCTATCCAGCCAAGGGAGTTGAGGCCTGACCACCTCAGGTGCTTGATGGAGGCTGGGGGGTGTTCACTCAGTTCCAGCCTGCCCCTGATTGATGTTAGTGACAGAACAGAACAGAACAGAACAACTTTGCAGGGATTTGTTTCTGTCCCTGCTAAATTCCCCTGCAGAAGAGAAGCTGTTTTGAGTTCCCAGAACCTGCGCCTCAGGCCCTGTCTTTGCTCCTGCAGGTTTGTATTTGGTCAGCTGTCAGTTCTAGCCTCCTGCCTGCCTTTGTCTATAGGCTGATGATCCCCTGAGGGCCAGGTGCATCTTAGGCTCAGTAAAGTGGTCCTCTGGGTCAGCCTTGCCCTGGGAATTTCCTGGCTCTGCGCAGGCGTTTTCTAGTCCCGCTCTCCACCCAGGCTGGTACCACCTGAGGCAAACCCTTTACTCACGGGTCCTGTATTTCTGTCCCAGATCTGTTCTGTGGTGGTTGCCACCTGAGAAGATGCTGGGTCTCCTCTGGTTGCCCAGGGAGATAGGGGGTGTGGGTTCGGAATATCGGGGAGTGAGCCCTATTGTTGCCCAAAATGGCTGCTGCTCTGCACCTTGGGGCACCGCCACTCCGGTGTGGTCCTCTCCTCCCTCCCGTCCTGCAGAATCAGCACTGACCATGTGCAGTCTAGGCCCTGTCCACACCCCTCGAGAAATCACCCAAGAATCTGGACTCCTGGGGGACAGGCCTCCAGACCTCAGAGTAAGAGTGGAGGGGAGTGCTGCGAGCTCAGAATTGCAGGTAGAGAACATATACAGTTTTATGCCTGGCAGGAGAACGCCATGGCACCCTAGTAGGGGAGGTAGGTCCAGTTTTTAGAGGGTCTCTCCCATGGAGTGTAGTGGGAGGACCTTTGAACTCTGCTCGTTGGTTTGTGGGGCACTCTGAGCCTTTCTCATGGGGGAGGGGATTCCCGTCCGTGTGGTGATGGATTTTGTACCTTTTGTTTGTATCCTTGGGGTCACAGCTTGCCTCAGCGGGGTTGGTATGCATTCTTCAACCTTCTCTCTTGGTGCAGCTCTAATCCACCAGGTTACTTGCTAAATTTCTGTCCTTTAACTCTCCTTCTGGATGGGAGAAGCTCTGTGGAAAGCTGGCTTCAGTGAGCCATCTTGTCTCTGCCTTCCATTAGAATTTTTTGATGGTCAAATGAGAAAAATATATTTGTGGCCAGATAGTCAAATACCTGCCATTTCAGAGACCGGTTTGTCAGGGCTTCACGGGTTGGCTTTGGTCTATGTCATACTTTTTTAGCAGCATTTTTTAGTTGTGGATGAGAATCTGCACCTTCTGGTGTGGGGAGGTGTTTTAATTATGTCTTCTTCTCTGTAACTCATAACCTGATGCCTCTCAGCAGGTCATGAGCTTTGGTTTATTTTCATGGATCCTGTTGAGAAGACACTGCTTGAATAATATCAGCGTTGGGTGGATTTAGTGGCCCTCATCTTTTGTGCCGTTGCGTCCCTCTCCTCTTTTAGTAGGAAATTAGACTTTCCTTTTGGTATTTTTATATTGAGTTTTGAACACTTGCTTTAGCTTCGCTCCACTCTGGGCATAGACTTGGGCAGACTCCATTAGCTCTCTTAGCCTTGACTTGCTGTTTTGTAGAATGGAGAGTAAATAATACCACCTGCCGCACCCACTTACAGGTCTGTGCATCGCTGTATGAATACAGTAGAATCATTCATTATTCATCAGTTTTCTCTTTCGCTTTTACTTTGTGATTTCTCAGATTCAGAATCTGACTTTTTTTTAATGCTTTTACCTGTAGGCAGCTCTAAAGCTTCTCCTCCCTCCTTTTTTCTTTTCTGCTTTTAAAAAAATGCGTAATATTAATTAAGGGGTACAAGTATTATTACATGGATATCTTGTATAATGCTTAAGTCAGGGCCTTTCATCTGCCATCACCAGAATAGTGTTCTTTGTACCCAGTAGGAACGTTTGTATCCCATACCCCCCTCCTTTAAAAAAATTATTTTTAATTGATAAAAATTACGTATGAGAAAACAACATATATATATATGCTGTGGAATGACTAATTGACATAATTAACTTATGCCTTATCTCACTTTTTTTTGAGATAGGTAAGAACCCCAGAATCTTTCAGTGATATTTAAGAACATGTGTTGTTATTAACTATAGCCACTATGTTGTACAATAGATCTTCCTATCTAAGTGAAATTTTGTATCCTTTGACCAGCATCTCCCCAATTTCCCTCCCCACCCACCTCCAGCCCCACTCCTGTAGTCTCCCCGTCCCTGGTAATCACCACTTTGCTCTCTGCAAAGCTTTTCTTTTTGTTGCTGGTCTGTTGTGTGGCCAGAGTAAATAGGGTTTCATAGGACAGAGCTGCCCAGTGGCTTTTTTTTTTTAGTGTCTCCCCTTTTAAAAATTGAGGTAATTATATATTCACATGCAGTTGTAAGAAATAATACAGATAGATTCCTTTTACAAAGGAATTACAAAGGAGATTCCAGTTTCCCAAAATGGTAAAATTTTGACAGACTATGTAACATCACAATCAGGATATTGACATTAATACATACCAACATACTTACTTGGGTTTACTTGATTTTATTTGTACTTATAATGTGTGTCCATTACCTTTGGAGCTGAAAATTTTCCTAATTTAGTGTTTCAGATTTGTGGTGATAGGGTAATAGGATCAAATATCATACTTCATTTGAGATAATTAATTTATAGATTAAGAAGAAATTTCTTTTAACTCTAGTGAATTTAGTAATACAGATCATGATGCTTTGGGGCATGTAAACGTGGCCCAGACATTATCTAACACAGGTTGTAAAGAGCTAATTTGTTAGTACATACACATTCCTAGCATGTCAAGGACATTTGAAAAATGACTTTACATACCCTTGAAGACTGTGCCATGGCCGCACCCTGTAGTCACTTTGTTTACACATCCCCTTGTTTACATGGGCCCTTTGCTTAGAAAACTATTTTTATGGGCACTGCGAGTAACTTTAGTCCAGCTTTGGACAGCTGGGACCTGAACTAGGTTTGATGCTTTTTTCCTTTTCTAATTGTTTGGAAGAGGATGGTGAAGGACCCTCAGAGGACGGAAGTGACGGTGCTTCCTTTCCTCCTTTGTTCTTGTTGAGATTTGAGGCATGATCAGTCACTATCAGTAAAAGTGTAGCGCTAACTTTTAACTCTCTCTGTCTCAAATGTTCCTCTTCTCCAGCATACACAAGCCAATTGTCATAAGTTTTAGTAGTTTTTTTGCAGTAATTATTTTTGTATTTCCCCCATATTTAAGCATATGCATATAGTAGCAGAAAAGTGTAAGGCAAATGTTACGTATTATTTTATCTCTAGTTTCTATCTTTCAAATCTCTTCCTTTTATTCTTTCCTGCCTCTAATAAAGAAATCAGATGCCACTTTTCTCTTCTCTAGCCTGAAGCAGCTTTCTAACTACTCTATCTTTGTAGGCTAAGTGAGCTTTCTAAAACACACATCTATTGTGTCCATCCCTGTTCAGAAGCCTTGAAAGCCTGACTCCTGAGTGTGACGTTCACAGGCTCTGATGTGCCGTTCTTTGCTTTTCTTCTACCGCGTTCCCTCCGGACTGGATTGGCACCCGACTCCACCGTTGTCTTCCCTCTGTGTGGATCACCTCTTCTTGGCCTTGTCAGACTCCTTCTCAAAATGGAAGATTCATATTAAACACTCTGTTTTCTGTAAAGCTTATGCTAATTTTTCCCAATTGTAAGGACTTGCTCAGTACTTGGTGTTCTCGTACCACTGAGGCATACTTCACTTTGCCAGACCATATTTTGCCTTGTATTATAGCCATTTGTGTACTTGTGTCAACTATGTTATTAATATTTTTGCAGGTAGGACCTTATTTTATTTTATCTTTGTGTCTCCGAACCTCTTGCTTGAACAGTAGGACCAAGCATTTAGCAATTGCTTGATAAATCTAATTATATATGTCCCTTGCTTGCTTATATTTGAAGCGACCTTTTTTCTTTGTATTTTTTGTTTAATCTGCTTATAAAAAAAATTTCTTTGGGCTTGGCGCCTGTAGCTCAGGGCGCCAGCCACATACACTGGAGCTGGCAGGTTTGAACCCAGCCTGGGCCTGCCAAACAACAATGACAACTGCAACAACAAAATAGCTGGGCATTGTGGTGGGTGCCTATACTCCCAGCTACTTGGGAGTCTGAGGACTACAGCTCAAGATTCGCTTAAGCCCATAGTTTGAGGTTGCTGTGAGCTGTGACACGACAGCACTTTACTGAAGGCGACATAGTGAGACTGTATCTCAAAAAGAAAAAAATAAATAAATCCCCTTGATAATTTCCTCTCTTACAGTGCTTTTCTAATACAGTATAGGGACTAGCTGTGGGATGGACCTGGGCAACAGGAGTCTGATGAGCACCCAAATCCCGTGGCCACTTTCATTTCTCATGAGGATGAAGTGGAGCTGGGTAGAAGAGTGGGAGGGGACACCTAGGAATCAGCCAGGAATATTCCTCTGTTCTTTCCTATTTAATAAATCCAGAAAATGAGTTTTAGTTAGATGAATGCCTTGCCTTCTATCCTAACCTTTGTTAGTAATTGAAGAACTTGATTCTAAATTGTGATTTATTACTAGAAAATTCTAAATACAAAAATCACGATATTATATACGGTCTCAGTGAAGGAAATCTAGAGATACACTGTAGAAGAATAATGGTAAGTCCCCTTCTGGCCCCTACCCTGTTTGTTGGGGGGAAAGCTAGGCCTCCCAACAGTGCTGTCTGTGGTAGAGGACTCTCGCAGGCTGGAAGCCCCGTGGATCATTAAGAGGTCATTAGATTCTGGCGCAGCTGATAGAAAATGAACAATCAGGTATGTGGGAGTTACCATGTTGCTCAGATGCTCAGCATGAATGATTTTAACCAAAGAACTATTTTTCATTTTGAGAAGGGGAAAACCTTTTTAGCCAAAAGAAGGTTGTCTTTATCTTTAAGGCAATGCCCTACTAAGTAATATACTAAATTCTAGTTCACATTTTGGGCATACTCCTTCTTATCATATTTGTAGCCTCCAACAATGAAAAGGAGAGGCACTCTTTACCTTTTTTTTTTGGGGAGACAGAGTCTCACTATGTCACCCTAGGTAGAGTGCTATGGTGTCACAGCTCACTGCAACCTCAAACTCTTGGGCTTAAGTGATTCTCTTGCCTCAGTCTCCCAAGTAGCTGGGACTATAGGCGCCTGCCCCAACGCCGGGCTATTTTTCTATTGCAGTGGTCATTGTTGATTAGCTGGCCCGGGCTGGGTTTGAACCTACCAGCCTCGGTGTATGTGGCCAGCGCCCTAACCACTGTGCTACAGGCGCCAAGCCACTCTTTACTTTGTCAACAAGATTGTACCAACTATCCCTTTTCTCTGGGAGATGGATGAAGAAGAGAGAGGAGATTGATGCTTCTTAGAAAGAAGTGAATGCATTATTAGTGGTATTTAGAGACTTAGATGCCTTTTGTTTTTTTAAGCTTTTGCCCTTAAAACTGAAACTAAAACATCAATAGTGAGATTTTCATGTTTGTTCTCATTTTATAATAAAGGAAATTAAGGTGCTTAGATGAAATGATTAGCCCAAAGTCATACAGCTGATAAGTGCAGGTCTAGAGTCAGTACTTATACCCACCATGTGATACTTACTGTCAAGTCAGCACAGTTCAAAAACGATATTGGGGCCGGGTGCAGTAGCTCATGCCTTTAATCCTAGCACTCTGGGAGGCCAAGGCAGGTAGATTTCCTGAATTTTGGGGTTCCAGACCAACCTGAGCAGGAGTGAGACTTTGTATCTATTAAAAATAGAAAAATTAGCTGGGCGTTGTGGCAAACACTTGTAGTTTCAGCTACTTGAGAGGCTGAGGCAAGAGGATCCCTTGAGCCCAAGAGTTTGAGGTTGCTGTGAACTATGATGCCATGGTACTTTACCCAAGGTGACTGTGAGACTCTCAAAAACAAACAAAAAAACAAAATTGGCCATGGTGAGCCTCCACAGCATATAGCATTCTGAATAATCTTTCAAAATCATAAATCGGATTCTGTCACTTCTCAGCATAATCCTCTCCAGAACTAAAACTTCACCTTGCAGGGTAAGTGGCCTTATGTCCAAGGCTTGTCCCAATCTGTCTCTTGGCCTTGTTCCCATTTCTGGTTTTACTGTGCTCCAGCTACCCTGGCCGTTCTGTCTCTAGGATGTGCTTTAGAGGTCTTTCTCATGGCTAGTTGGTTTCCCCTGAGATCTTACACTGTGAGCTACATCATATCATTTGAGTCTTAGCCTAAATTCACCCGAGAGGCCTTCCTGACCTCCTTAGTCTCTACTGTCAGCCAGTTACTTTTTCCTTATCTCAAATTCCTCCTACTTGAATGTAAGATTCCTGATGGCAGAGATCCTGCCTGTCTTGTTTAATGGCTGAATTTATATTGCTTAAAACAGTGCTTGGGACATGGTGACTGCTCAGTAAATACACATTAAGTAAACATAATTAGGGGTTGAACTAGAGATTTCTTTCAGAACTCCTGGGCTTCAAGGAGTTGTGACGACACTATTGCACTCTAGCCTGAGTGACAGAGCAAAACCCTGTCTTGAGAGAGAGAGATTATAACTTTTTTATAACTTCTTAGCCAAGATATATCACTGATCTGTGGTATTGTGTTGGGTTCCAAAGATATTTCTTTTTTTCCCCTAAAATCACTTTATAGTCTGGATTTCTCTTTGGATTTTGTGACTTAACATGGTAAGAAGATAATTAGGTAAAGCATCTATTTGCTTATTTTGCAGTTTTTAATTTTCTTTTACTTTTGAGAGAATAAGATGTGCTGGGGAGTTAAGGAGGGAAAAATGATATTCCTGGCCTTCAAACTGGTGGTTATAGCAGGACAGATTTGGTGTGCACAGGAGGAACTCGTGTTTTATGTTATAGATCAGTTAAGAGAGATGTGGGAGAACACCTGGTGTCGTGCTTCCCTTTTATGTGAGGTGACTAGCAAAAGCTTCTGGAGGGATGTTCCTGGAGTTGGATCTCCAAAGATAGGCAGGATTTGGGTAGGTAGAAGTAAACATTCCAGGTGGAGTACCTGAGCAGAGCTATAGTGGGCTGGGAAGTTTCTCTTTGGGCTGTAGATCTTGTGCAGTGAACCCTTGGGCTGCCTCCTGCCCATTCGCATATACTATATAGCTCTAGAAGGGCCTGGGCTTTGTTTTGTTTGTTCTGTAAGCTGAACACTTAGGATAGTGCCTGGCTTACAGCAGTGCACAAATATTTGTTCAGTGAACGGAAGAAGCTGGAGATAATGAAAATAGGTAGCATTTAATCCAACAGTTCTGGTTAACAGGCCTGTGCTGAGCTCTTTAAGGTGGATTATTTACCTGTATCCTCACAACCAGTTGTAGTTTGGTGGGACTGGGTTTGAACCCGCCACCTTCGGTATATGGAACTGGCGCTCCAGTCACTGAGCCACAGCCGCCACCCTGTAATTCTCGTTTAATAGGTGAAGATAAGGGTTAGAGGTGGCTTCTGAAACTAGGCTGTCTGGATTCAGAACCCAAACTCTTCCCCTGAACTATGCTTCCCAAAAAGATTGTTGTTGGACCTCAAGAGGAATTCCATGCCAGAGCAGTTAAGCAGTTTTTAAAGTAGGCTGTGAGTTTTCCTTGAAGGTTTTTGAGTAGGCTGCTGGTGTGCTTGAATTGCATTTTGGAAAGTTAAAAAATTGTGGTGTCCCAGCCAACTAGGGAATGAATGGGGGTTCTTAGAAAGTATTTCAGAGGCTGGGTGTGATGGCTTATGCTTATAATCCTGGCACTCTGGGAGACCAAGGTGGGTGGATTGCTTGAGCTCACAAGTTCAAGACCAGCCTGAGCAAAATTGAGACCCTGATCAGCCTGAGCAAAATTGAGACCCCCATCTCTACTAAAAATAGAAAAACTGAGGCAAGGTGATTGCTTGAGCCCAAGAGTTGGGTTGCTGTGAGGTATGACTCTACCCAGGGAGATAGCTTGAGACTCTGTCTCAAGGGGAAAAAAAAAAAAAAGCATTTCAGTGAGATAAGAGATAATAAGATCGAGGGTGGATTATTGGAATGTTGAGGGATGGTTGCGTACTGGTTTGAGCATTTGACATTGGAACATAGTTATTATGAAAATTACGAGTGTCATCTGAAAGTAATTTAACACTTGTGTTTTGCTTTACACACAGTAAATCCTCAGTAAAATGAATTGATTTTCTCTATAGTGCTACTGTTTTGGAACTTTGAATCGCTCTGACCTAAGGAAGTCCTGTCTGCAGATGTCTGAGGTGTCATGCTAATAAATGGTAGCTCTTTTTGTCCCTCCGTCATAGTGCTACCTGAAAACAGAGTCTGTCAAGAGAAAGAGGCCTAGGTCATTTCCACTAAATGTTTGTATTATAAAATACAAAAGTTAATACTTTTTGAAAGTTAATACTTTCAGCACAAAGTATAGTGCAACATGGAACATACTAAAAAACAGCGCAGTATAATTGTGTTGTTCATATGATACACCTCGCATGTGATCTGATGATGGATCCCAGAAATGCAAGGCACTTTGAGGAGTAGTCAGTGGTCTGCTGGTTTCCTCCCCAGTTTTCTTCTTGCACTCCCATATGGACCCTCTTTTGTGGGATGACTTTGAAACTGTTGCTTCAGAGGCGCCTGAAGGGTGTCTGGGTCAGCCTTATTAGAATTGTTTGGTAGCTTGGATTACAGCAGTGAAATGTAAGAAGAGTGTTGGTGGTCCATTAATAGGATGCACAGTTGTCAATCTCAGGGCTCAGTATTAGCTCCTGTTGCACGCTTGCTTTTGGCCTTCCCTGAAACACCCCTATAGGAAAGCTCACTTGTGCTTTCTGAATGTTTTCTCCTCAGAAAAGGGACAGATCCCAGGGCTCTTGTTTAGTACCTTTCCAGCAGATGACTTGTGACAGACTGACCCAAATGGGGAAAGGACTTAGAGCAAATTTTAGAGTCTTCCTGCTCTTACTGTGTATTCTGATGCTGAGTGTTGCTATCAGCATCTAGACCAGAGCACACTGATCTGCTGGTCATGCCTGATGAGCTTTGATTTGACTTAGTAGGTCAGATAATGGCCAAAGTTGAAGTAGCTTCATGAAAAAGGCTCTGATCTTACAGCATGGAGCAGCAGCTGTCCCTGCCACTCTCAGGCCTCTCTGACTGCCTTTCCTCACCAAGGGAGGGTGAATTTTGGAAGGTCACAGCAAGTTCAGTGGGAAAGTGGCTTCAGGGCAGAGCTTTGGTTGGCTGTGGATATGATTTCAAAGCTCATTTAGAGAGCTTTTTTACTTTTTAGTTAAAAATTTTGCATCTCCTTTTCTGGGAGGACTGTGACAGTGCTTCCTGAAGTTGTACAACAAAGTAGCCCTGGTAGTAGGAGTACACAGATTGCTTTTGGGAAATTTAGAATTACTGGAGAAAGTAGTCACCAGTGGTGCAGCCATCATGTATCCTGGGTCTTGACAATTGCAGAGACGTGGTTCCTGCCTTGATGGACTCATTTCTAGGGAGACTGTATTTCCACTTGGCCTGTGATAGTCCCCGTTTATGCCTCTTGTCCTGGTATAAGAGCATTCTCTTTGAACTCAGTTTGGAGGGTAAATTACTTGGTTACCTTACTCATAGTTTACTTAGGGGTGGGAGGCAAATATGTGAACACTCATCACAGACTTATCCCAGAATTGAGCCTGTGCAAAGGGGGCCCATCCTGGCCTGTTTGTAGGCTCTCCTCCTCTGCCTTCCCCACCTGTTTGCACAGCTTCTCTGTTCTTGCCTTGGGCAGCTTGCTTGGCCACCTGTATTCTACTTATTGAAGTATCCTAGTCCCTTCTTGCCCCATAGCTGCCCACAGGAGCTCATGGCTTACTTATAGCCCAGGTGTGTGAACCTTCACAGCCATAGCAGCCGCTTTGGAGCATATTCTGGGTTGTGGCCTCTCTCTTTTCTTCTCAAATTGTGTTTGGGGTAAAATGTTATTTGCCGATGGCTGCTTATGTTCTCCCCACTCGCAATTCTCTAGGTTGTTTTGTAGTATAATCTTCAGTATTTATCATTTTGGTGGTCTCTCAGGAGCAAACATTGATAAAAGTGTATATAACCAAATACATGCCAGTTAGTGCCTGTCTTCAGCTGGCATGGCTTTGGACTTGTGAAGAAAATACAGTGTCATAGAAAGAGCTGGGCTTTGGAGTCCCTTGAACTTGGAAGTGACAACACGTGATAGCCTGTTGCTAAAACGGGGTAAATGAAACATAGGAGGATGTCCAAGGCCCTTTCTGACCAAAATCTTTGATAATTCTTCTTTAGTGGTTCTAAGTTAGTATGAAGCTCTTAATTATAGAAATCAAACCATTTTTAGAATCATGATATAAGATTGCCCAGTGCTAGGCCACACAGATTAAGTGATAGGGTCTCAGACAAAATAGATTCCTAAAATGTAGTTTCTAAGATGGAGTATTTATAGAGGAATGGGTAAATGTTAGGTTTCCTCTTTATTTTGCTTTTTAATCATTGCCTTTGGCCAAGCAATGTTTTCCTTATTTGAAATAATTTATATCATTAACTTTCATTTTCATCTTTTTGCTCATTCTTTATGTTTATTTCTCTCAATTGTGGTCCTGCCTAATTTTGAAATTTGAAATCAGTGTTAGCTAGGACTAGGAGGTAGTATAAAAAAAGAATGTGACATTTCCAGAGCTGAGAATTTATCCCCTGTCCTCAGGGCCTTTTTGTTTTCTAACAGATTGGAAGTCAGACAAAATTAAAGGAGCAAATTTACTTTGGTTTTTCTATCTTGCCTTTAAGCTTTCTATGCTAGTATAAGCTGGCTTATTTTTTATAACAGAATTCATAAAGTATGTAGGCATGTATAATTTTTATTTTTTGACAGGGTTACTGTTCATTGTGTATTTGAAAGCATGAATGAACTCTGGAATGGAAGAGGAGAGGCTCAACCTTGAAGTCGCATTTCTACTGATTATTTTGGCCTCCTCTTTAAACTGTTCCTGACCTCCTTTGGCAAAGTCTGTCTGCTTTACTCACCTCTTTTTCAATGTGATTTAGCCTCTTCTAACGAATCGTCACTCAGTTGTTTCTGGACTCCCCGTTTAACACTATACAAACTGCCCTATGAAAAAAATCTGGAAAAATTAAGTGCCAGCTTATGTCATCTTGTAGTGTTGTGGTTAAGAGGTCAGAGAAGGGAGAGATAAGTGCAGGCAACATGGGGCGGGGAAAACCTCCATTAGAGAAGAGATACCTGGTGCTTGGATCTGAAAGTGGTTGGTTGAGAGGGAGGGCACACATGAGGAGCAGGGTGCCAGATGGGGAAGGAGTGCTGCCTCTGGGGAAGTGTAGGTCATGTGTTTAGCTTGGCCTGCATTGGGGCCTTCACCGTGACTCATAAAGGTATATCCAGATGTAGTAACATTTTAAAGTTAGAAAATATGTGAAAAATAATCTAGAATGGCTTTCTTTTATAGAAGAAGGAACTGAGGCCTTCTAGGAAAGGTGACTTCCTTTTCACATTCTAAAAGAACAAAATCAAACAAAGGCAGCAGAGCATTCTCTGTACCCAGCTACATCCCTGAAAGATAAAACTTAAAAACAAAAACCTGAGCAATAACAAAACCCCAGAAGACAAAAGCTCAGCTTAAGTGAAATTTGCCTGTTGTGTTTCTTTGCTTGTGTTTGATCCCTAGTAAATAATTGAAGAGTTTGAGATAGCTCCAAAGTGGAAAAGTTTCCAAATTATATTTATCTGAAAATTATAGATGTTCAGATATAGAAGAGCCATTCAATATTACACTCAGTTGATTTTTATGGAGTCAAAAGAATCCATCAGTGTTGGAGCAACTTACTGTGTTCTAGCCTGACATGGCTTTGGCATTGTTTGTTCTTTGCTTAGATAAATTAGTCAAAGGCAGGATACAGTAGAAGGGAGGAGAGTTAGATTTAAAGAATGCCTCTTGCTAGGCCATGTGCTAAACATTGTCCCTGAGTCAGCTCCCCCAGTCCTCGGAGCAGATGTTTAATAGTCAGGTTTACAGGTAGGCCCTGAAGGTGGACTGCTGCCCAGATTCCTGTGCTGTGTCCAGCACTGGGCTTTGCCCCGAGGGGTCGAAGAGAAGTCTTGCTGTCCTGGGCAGAGGTTGTCAAGAGCTTTCACTGTGGTCCCTAGGGGGAAATCTTTTATGCTGCAGCCCGTACTAACTAACATTAGTATCATAGTCAGAGATAGAACGTTTCATCCTGCAATAAACCACAGAAGACAAAACACCCATTTAACATTAGCCCTAATATAATGAACACTTGAGCCCCTTATAAATTGCTTATTCCCTAATGAAAGCAACTTTAACTGTGATGTTTGCAATCCCGATGCCTGCAGACAATAACAGCCCTTGTAGATAAGCCTGTCAAAGGAGGAATGATTTTCTATAGGAGAATAGTATGCATATTTTAACTTGGGGTTAGAATAATTACCCTTTCCTCTTTAAATACCTCTAGTACCCTTTATTTAAGGAGCCCAGCATTTCAGAAGGCTAAATCCAAATACTTGTCTTATTATTCCGTTTAGTCTTAGTTTTCCTTTGACAGTGGTTGTTCAAGATCAGTATGCTGCAAGCTACTCATTTGGTCACTGTGGTATTTGGAGTAAGGAAAAGGAAGGCCTTAGGATAGATCGTACAGGAGTGATTCTTTTCTCAAGACAATGGTCATGAGTTTTAATTCTAATTCCTAGGTAATTAAGGAGAGATGGATCCTAAAGATGAAACATATAGGACACCTTTATTATTTCTCTTTAACTTTGTATTTTGAAAAGTTTGAAAAGTAAACAGATGTAGAGAGAATGTTATAATGCCTCTGCATGCACCATCATCGATTATCTATAACTTGCTGTTCTTACAATGCCTGGTACTAAAATGAAACTCCCTATTCCTAGAGGTGGAAATAACCTTGGAGCCAAGGAATGTTCTTGGATGTGCATTCCTTCTCCACTTTGCAGATAAAATCTGAGCTGGGGACAGTTTTTCATTTCTTCCTTGCATATACCTTTTTTTGGGGGGAGGATTTACATTTATTTAACACTTAAAAATTTAAAATACTTAAAACATTTAAATTACAAATGTATATGTGCTTATTGTAAAAATTGCCTAATAAACATGGATATGAAGCACAAGATAAAAAGGCCATTTCCTTGAATACAAACACACTACACACAAACATTGCATGTAAGTTGTTTTTAAAATGGGGTCATACTGGGTTCTGCAAATTGCTGGGCATTTTTTTTTTAAACTTCATAATATGGACATCTTTCTGTGTCAAATACATAATAGTTCTAAATTATTCTTTCTAGTATTAGGTCATTTCAAAAGTTCTGTCCGTTTTTATGAGTCTACTTTAAACTGTAATATCTCAGTGAATATTTATTCAATTTAATCGAAATAAGCGCCATTTGAATCAGTGCACTTTTGCCAACGTAACACAAGTCGATTAA